>LPNX010317559.1:235554-285759 GCA_001517045.1 Pseudotsuga menziesii | reverse complement strand
GATACATCAAAGGATAAAATGCGGTCCAAAGGGGCTAATGAGTCTGCAGCGGGACAAGGGAAGGCCATACAATGTGTGATTCACCTAGTGTGGTGAAATCCGCTATAACACCCCACTCCTTAAAATGGGGGACTGGTTTGAACAGAGGCGCCCATGCATTGTATTTGAGTGTTTTTACTCTTTTGGACCATTTATCGCTTCCTAGAGCCACTACCACTCACCCATGTACTCCAGAACACCTATCCTATCCTCATTTATGTCCTGCCATTCTTCACCTATGTTTGCATGGCCATTTTTTACCATTTGTTACCATTTGAGGTGGTTTGGGAGCTCATTGGTCTACCTAGGGGGGCTTGAGGTCCAATCTATGCCTGCGACATGTATGACTCCAATTTTCCTCTAAATTTTAATGATTTTCACCTATTGTATTATAATCATGTTCCATACATATTTACATGTTGGACAATAATAGAAAGTTCGGTTATTGGCACTATCTCTATGTGTTAATTTTTCTCTTTTCATTGTTTTGCTGCATAGTTTGTGAAATTATTGAGTTGTGAGGATTCTCCAAGCTCCTAGATATTGCTGTGAATTAGATTTTCACAATAATAAACTCCCTCTTTCTGATAGAAACCATGAACCTTGTTGTGTATCTCATGATATTCCATAGATCTAGTGCAGAGATAGAGGACCAAACACATTGAGATACACATGCACTATATCAGAATCTTGATGAATGATCAGGTGATAACCTTGCAAAATTTCCCTTCTCCATAGAAAAATGCTAACATTTTCACCAAGTGCTGTTAGTTTTTCATCATTCAAGCTATAATTATGATCTTAGGATATTTTAACTGAGAGAATAACAAGCATAGCAATAAAACATAAGCACGACACAAGAGACAAGAGACACAAAGAATTTTCCTCAGGGAAACCATAAAGGAGAAAACCCCCCAACTTCCTTAGGGATAGAATCAGCACCAAAGGTAAAACCAGAAAACAGTAAGATGATCTCCCAACAGTAGCAATCTCTCTCTCTCACTCATGCGCCCCCAATGAGTGAGTGTGTGTATGAGTATGATAAATAGAGAGGCTCTCACTCTCTATTTATATTCTTCTGTTCACTTGGAACCCACTTCAACATGTCGGCATCACTTAACAATTACTTACTAGAGCCGACATCTCTAGGAGTGTCTAATAACCCTAGTACCCCACCACTTGTGGGGACTTTACCTCCTCTGACCAATAGGAGGGTAACACAATGGTGGGGACTATTTCCTTGAATTACAATGACTCACCTAGGGTTGAATTCACTAGGATAGTCTAATAACCCAAGGGTCCCATAGCTATGGAGACTTTAACCCTTGACCAATATGAGGGTTACCCACAATGACTTGACATGAATTTCTCATTATAGAAACTTCCCGGAATAAACATGGGGGTATGACATGACTCAATTACATTACAATACATCCTAGAATAAACATCAGGTTACAATACATAAGAAATATGGATGAATACATTCCGAAGTTACAATTACATCAACAAGTGCTTCACAAAAAAAAACCTTCACCTATATGAGATCCCTTCTTGGAGTGGGTGATACATGGTGATGGCTACCATTCACTTTTCAGATTTTTGGATCCATATCCATTTTTAGGGGAGGTTTTGTTCCCATGTGGTTTTCCTCCTTACCTTGTTTTTAAGGACAAATAAAATTTTCTGATGTATGAGGTGACTTGAGCCTTTGTTGCCAAGGCCTCCATGATATTTTTGGTTAAGATGTACTAAGTAAGGCTTAAGGGGGGGTGTTAGAGAATAATCCACCTTAGTATCTTACTCATACACCTTAGGAACATATGATTTTCCTTCATGCAGTGATTCGATGGTTTAGATTAGGGAAATTGGTCATTTACGCATAGTTAAGGCACTCCTAGTTTATCATTCTGCATAGTTGAGGTGCTCCAGGTTGATCATTCTGACAACCCAGGTGTCCAAATTTATTCCAGTTAACCATAATGCGCTCTCCATCCCCAATTTCATGGATTTAGTTTGACTTGAGGCATTAGTGCTTGGTTTAGGTGGTTTTTGACCTTCCTTGGGAATTTATTTCCATCCTAGAGTCACTTCCACTCACCCATGTGCTCAACCACACCTTTAATACCTCCATTTATGTTCTAGAATTCCTTTCCTTCCTTCACACATGCATTTGTGACCATTTGGGATGAGTAGGAAGCTCATTGGTCCACCTAGGGGGGTTTGCGGGTCGAATATTGAGCTGACACTTGTATGCAACCAGATGGTTTGCAAAGACTTGCAATTTTTCCGTATTGTACTGTATACCTGATCCACACATAGTTACATGTTGGAAAGTCATAATAATATCTATTATTGACCTCATGTGTGTATGTAATTTTCACTCTTTCAGTTATTTTGTGCATCGATTGTGAACAATATTGAATTGTGAGAGTTTCTTGGGCTCCTAGATCCAGAGGTGAATCAATTTTTACACGTGTTAAATTTATGCTAAGTTTACCAAGGTGGATTTTTTATGGATTGGTTTAGTATAGCTAACTTTTACAAACTTCCACGTGTCACTGTTTCAAATTCAGGGTCTGAAAATCGTACCATAGAAACTATAGTATGTGAACTATCTGCAACATCTCACTAAATTCGGTTTGGATCTTCCTATACATAGATATATCAATTCTCCCAAGGTCACTTGTTTAATACTGAATTCGGGAAGAGGATGGAACCCTTTTTCAGAGGGATCATATCTCCTAAAGCACATCAAATATGTGGCTGAAATTCTCACACAAGGTACATAAATATTTCATCTTTGTACTCAAAAATTTTCAGCTCCTGATTCTTCACCAAAATCGAGTTATAGTGAAAATACCAAGACAACCATATTTTTCCTTCAAGAGTTTTCAAGCATGAAACCCTTATCTCTAGTAGTTGTAGTTGTAGTAGTATTTTGGTTGAACAAGGATTTCTTTCATAGTGTATCTAATACCATGTTAATATTTTAATGGTTATACAATATATTAAAACATTTAACATCATAACATTATAGCCATATGAAAAATTATCATTGAAAGAAAGACAAGAACAACCACATAAAAGAATACACAGATTTATCCTGGGAAACCCTCGTGGGGGATAAAACCTAGGAAAAATTCCTCGATATAGAATTCAACCAAGTACAATGTAATACCCTAAGAATAATACTTGTAAGACTCCAATAATAATACTAAACTACTTCCTCTCTTCCAGATGGATTGCTCCTTCTCTCTCTAGTGAACTTGCTTGAGCTCCGCGTGTGTCGAAATGAGCGAGTCACCTCCCCTATTTATATTGATTAGTAGAGAGGCATAATAACCCAATAGGGCCAACTTCTCCTCCCAATAAGGGCCTACCTTCCTTGGGATACTAAAAAATACATTTTAATAATACTTTTGTGGGTACTACTGACCCGATTTACAACCGAGGTTTTACCTCAAGACTTTCCATGACCAAATACAATAATAACATCCCTAATTGGAGGAAAAAAATTTCCATAAGGGGTAAAATAATAACAATAAAAAATATAATATCTTCAGCAACTACATTTATTTAACACAAGGAAAGAAAGTGCTCAATCCAGTCAAAGACAACAAGTAAGTTACCCTTAGTCCATCAGTTCATTAAATGAAATTTGGGGTCTAAAATGGGCCTTATAAGAAAACACACCAACAATAAATTTTGTGAGTTGGAATTCAAGAACCAATAGAATTTGAATAAAATGAGTCAACCGTAATGGTTGAATTGAAATATTTGTCATAAAAGAAAACTACGTTTTTTGTTCGTATTTTCTACATATCTCCCTGTGTTTTTACTCAAATTCCCAGCAGAAGAGCTCGTTGGATGCGAAATTTAATTACGCATCCAACGAGTAGCCACACTGCATACTTTTGATAGACCCTGCTACCCCAAAAACAAAAAATACCTGAAAAATGTGATGATGATGTCATCATCATGTTTCTTCAAAAGTATGCAGTGTGGGTACTCGTTGGATGCATAATTAAATTTCGCATCCAATGAGCTCTCTCACTCGGAATTTGAGTAAAAAAATAGGGATATATGTCAAAAATACGAACAAAAAAGTAGTTTTTTTCATTCTTCCCCCAAAATTAATAACTATTATTTTAGGACTTTAACTATTATTTTATTATTTTCCTTAGGAGGCCCATTTTGGACCTCAAATTTCCTCTAATGTGTTATCTGTTCAAGTTAATTCAAACATGATGTCTATAAAATGACTGTTGGGTTTAAAAGGAGAAAAACCGTGGATCCTTCCCCCATACATGATAACCTAGAGGTTTTAATAATCCTCCACACAATGGGGTGGATGAATTTTATCACCATTTTTAATGGCTATGACTTGGATGTATCCCTGGAATTTGCTAAGAACCTAAAAAAAATCAAGGAGGAAGAGAATGTGACAAGGGTAAAAGGGATACAAATTCATGTAAATGAAGAAAAGTTATCATCTTACACAATTATTCCACAAGGATTACATTAGGGAAAGGATGATAGAGAAAATTCTATAAAATACAAATAGACTTTCTTCGTAGAAGGAGAGAGGCATGAAGAATATAAAAAGTGTGTAAAAAGGGAAACAATGCCAAGACGTTATGAAATCACAACTATCATTTTTAAGTACATCACCAGAATTGGTAGACTCAGTTATATACCCACATTTCACTTCATAATGTTGGACCTTTTGAGAAATTAGGTCACATAAAACCACACAAAAACATCAACATTCCTTTTTACTTACTACAATCTATGTGGGAGATGAGTCAGAAGGTGGTACAAGGGAAATATGATTCCCTAGTGCAACATGGTTTGATTTTGTTGATCATATGCAAGGATCTGTCTTCCCAGATTCCTTAGATTTGTTGGGAATAATTTATACACATTTATGCTGACGATGTACAAAGAATGAGGGGAACTCCAGGTTCAACCTCAAACCCTGTTATAGAACAAAAATTAAGGAATGTTTTAGGCATATATAAGAAGGAGGCCACTCAATTGGCGTTATATCCCAAAATGGCACTTCTCCGTGTGTGATGAATTTTTACATATTTTGTCGCACGACAGGAATTCAATGACGACACTTCATGCAAGCTATTGTTAGTCACTCAAAGGACACCTATGGATGGAAGGGCCATATATAGAGCTATGTAACTTTGTTTAACCTCTTTTCTAGACCATTGGAAAGTTATCATACCAAGAAACAACTTTCCAAAAGACACCAACTCCTGAAAATGCTTCGAAATACTCTAAAAAATGGATTTTTGATGCATTCGTGAGTTTTTAGAAGGAAACATGTGTTTCCATCATGAATTTGTAGAAGGAAACCCACGTGTACACCCTAAAGTAGTAAAAAAATGTCAAAAAGTGTAAAATTCTCGAAGTTTGGGTGGTTGTGGAGCTGATCCTTCTTTTGTAACTGATCCATTTTCGACCATTACTCTTCATATAACTATATAAGAGAGGGAGAGGGGTACATGAAAGGGGACTTATCCTTTGGCATTGTTATGTTGGTGAAATTCGGACTCTCACCCCCCCTACCCTTGACCTAGTTGTCAACTCCCTTTTTTGCAGAGCTTAGAGGATGAGATTCTTGGAGAAGAGAAGGAGGAGATCTAGATCGAAGGTTTCACGAGGTGCTATGCATGAGGAGAAGGTATATCTTGTACTTCTTCCATTGATTAATAAATATTTGATGATCTTCCCTTTCCAAATCATTGTGTAATGGATGTTGAATCTCTGTTTATGATTATATGTTGATGTTAATCATATTAGGGTTTCATGTTATCTTGATTACCATTTCTTTACATGTGGTCATATTGGTTTGACGAAGGTTTGAATTTGTTTTGCAGGTCTCTTGCATTGGAGATTAAGAGAAGGGATTAAGAGAAAGCTTGGATCAGCCTTCAATATGTAAGGTATGAACCCTTCTAAACCTTGAAAACTTGTTTCATTTATGATTGCAAAGCTTTCTATATCAGTCTTTATACCCCTAGTACATTGGTGGCCTTAATCCCAACCATAGGAACACTTTCCCTAATAACAATCAAGGGCTAAAAGGAAAATTGAGTTGGAAATAGACAACAATGAGATTTTCGCTGACACCCTAATCAAGATAAAGAAATCTAAATATGATTCTATTCATAAACAACCAATATCATCCTCTAAGTCCTATGAGTTCAGATGACAGAGAGTATACGTCTGAAGAAGGAAGCAAAAAATAGGGAAGAAAAAGAGAAGGAATAAAATGAAGAAGATTTTAGGCAATCACCCCTACACCTAGGAGGCCCAAAATATTATGATATGGAATAATAAGCACCTCCCATGTTTTTAAAAGAAAATACACCAGTCAAAGGTAACACATCAAATAGAGAGGTAATGCCAAAGAAAGAGGATTCTCATTTGGCAAATGGTTTATTAGGACTATCCAGGTTAGGGAAGAATTAGCAACTCTAAATCTTGTCGCACATTCCCCTGTGTCCACAAAGGTGAGGGAGAAGTTTACAAAAAATCCATTCACTAATGAAAAAAATCATATTTTGAAATGAAACATACATACCAACATAAATGCTTGGAGCAGTAGAACCAAGCGTTACAAGTAGAATTAGTGAAGGTTCAAGAAAAATTAGTAGAAAAGGATCAACAAATATTGAAATTGGAAACTAACCTAGAACAAAGTACCAAGTTATATAAATAAATTATGGGTTATATACCCCCCTCCATGATTTAGTATGTAATTATCAGGGAGAAATGGTGTATGTTTCAACTCCAAAGGTTGAAGAACCATTCTCCATTGGAATTACCTAACCCAAAATATATTGTGGACGCTTCATTAGACAACACAGATCTTGAGAAATATCATTTGTGCAAATTTTATCTCCAAAACTTGGTTGTGCCTCATTCTTATGATTGGTCTATTAACCCTATATGGGTGATTTCCAGTTAAGGTCACTTTGTTCCTGGATAAACCATGATATAGAAAGAGCACAAAATGTCCACTTATATTAGTCAGAAGAAAGGTTGAATTCATTGTGGATTAGAGCAGAAGAATATCGCCCCAGAACAATAATGCAGGACCACAATGCTTTAACAGTTGATGAGGACTTGATTCCCACCCTGGAGGAGAAGTAGAAAGATTGTATTGAACATTTTGACATAACTATCCAGTGTAACCTTGAGGAGGGGAAGAAATCCATAAGGGATAGGTGGAAAAGAATTTCCATGGAATTAAAGAAGAGATAGCCACACTCTCCCAAGAGGTTAGATATTTCTTTGTTTAGGGAAAGTATGTACATGGAATATTTACAAAGAAAAAAACTAAAATGGATTGGTATGATTATGAACCCCCTATTTTTACTTCCCCTCGAAATCAAGGAAAACATGAATGAAGAATAATTAAGGAGGAGTTGGGACAAATAAGAACAGATAATGGGGTATTACCAGCACACAAGAGAACCCAAGATTGTTGCATGGGACATTAGAGAAGCTATTGAGAAACACAAGAATTCACCTGGCCAAGAGGACAGGTTACACAAGGATGTGTAACATATTCAAGTCTAGGGGAGATGATAGGGCCACGATATAGGTATTAATTACAACCATCAAATCAATTTTTCTAATGTTGTGGAGGAAAAAATGAGCATAAGATCACCCCTTTTCTATCGGCTAAGTGATGATTGTAGTCGATTTCGAAGTAATGTTGGAATGTGATGATCTCTCCTTGCTTAATGTGATTTTTAATGAGCTAACAAGTCGTTTAGTATCCTATGTGGTTAAATGCAGGTTAGTGGGACAAACCAACATATTACATTCTCTTTGGATATAACCATAAGTGATCTCAATTCCATATATCTACATGAAAGGGGAAGGAAGCTCGAAGATCCATTTATGTGACTAGAAGTATCCCCTTGTTTTCAGCTAGTGGAGATCATCGACCAATTAAATCTTGAGACAACTATCATATACATTCTAGGATAATGTCTTCGGAAAACTCAGAATAAGTAGAGATTTGGGCCTCATGCAAGAGAGAGATGTAATTTTCATATAATTTTTGTAAGCATACCTATTTTGGAATTTTTGATCAACAGTTCAACTATATTATTGAAACAATGAATTTTTGAAGTAGATATTGTCATATTCACATTTCATACAAGTTGTAAGTTTATAGTTTCATTTAATATCTTGTCACACACTTTGAGGCGGGACCCGTCATTGCATTAAGTAAGAGTTTTTTGTTCATTCTTATCTAGTTTAACAAGAATTTTTGGTTTTAAATAAGTAGATGATTGTAGTCAATGTAAATTTCATCATCAGTTTGATTTACAATTGTAGATAGAATTTTGGAATTTCTTATTTTCATATGTAGATGCATAGAACAATGCCTATAGTTATTTTATACGGCGTCTTGTAGATGCATTATGTAGTAACAATCTATCAGATTTACATTTTTATGCATTAGAGTAGTTCAGTCAGTTACTTTACATTCCAACTTCTTCTCTAGATTAGTTCCTTTCATGAGTTATATTAGTGATATTCTTTGTATATGAACTAAATTGTTACAAGACTGATCATAAAGAACCGGATATGACAAACCCTCCTTGCAGCTCGATGATCTTGACCAAGACTATAAATCGAAAGTGGAATGGTATGAAGCAAGCAAGCACGTAAAGTGTTGATCATTGTTTCCAGATCCACCGTGGAATTAATTTTTTTTTCATCTAAGCATCAAATTCATGGAGTAAAATCATTCAAGGCTCATAATTTATACACTCAATAAAGGAGTCCTCCTACCATGAAGTTGTTTTATGCATTACACATGTCTAATATGGATGAATTCAAGGTGGATTAAGTAGTTTCATCAAGCTGATTTATACCGACCCTGAAACCATGATGGTAATATATGAAGATTCTCAAGATAATACATCGCATCACTTGATCACAGTGACTACATCAAAATGAGGTTTAGCTACATTTTTATCTTAGATATTGATTCCAAGGATTTACGTTTCACAAGCCATCATGGCCTCTAAGTTTCACAAACGATAACTAGTGGGGGACCATGACTTGAAAATTGCTAGTCCATGTGTCACATAATAACTCAGTCAGGGCCATAAAAGTGGTATTTTAAAACCATTTTCTCCTAATTCTCAAACTAATGTGTGGGATTGTTAAAGCACAATCAATATAAGTAATAAAAGAGAATATGCTCTAGGTTCCTCTGGCTAAATACACCATGCTGAAAGAATATATCACGCTAAGGCCAAAATTGATCAACGCTCTAGAAGACCTCAAGACCATAAAGATGCATCTTAGTTATGCTTCATCTAAGACCTGGATAAAGAAAAAATTATTCCACACATCTACCCGAGGAGCATTCTATTGGAGTCATTATCCAACCCACACACCTTTATTTGGTCATTTTGGCCTAATTACCCACTATCCTAAGTTAATTGACCTGAATTGACATCAACATCAGCATACCATCACACTCCTAACATCAGCATCAGCACACCAACGCCCTCCTTCAATCAGGGAGGCCAACTAAGACTTCTCCTTCAATCAAGGAGGCTAACTAGGCTTCCTCCTTCAATCAGGGAGAAAATCTGGGGTGATATGCTTGTCATAAGTGCATGAACTAGTTAATTGAATGTTGTTTCACCTAACAATCAGTTAAGCTGAGTTGGAAAGGTGCCTTCCTTATCTCATTTTCTATTTTGGGCTGATTTGAGTTAAGTGGAGTTATTTAAGGCGCCTCCAACAACTTCTGATGACTATTTTTAGTTCAGTTCACTTCATCAGAGCTGACTTGAGTTAGAGATGAACCCCCACCTATTGATTGACATGCATTTGAGTTCTATTCAGTTAGACTCGATCATTATTGCACTCCGATTTAGTTAGGACTTAGTTAGAGTCAATCATGGCTTGATTAGTGGTTAACTAGTGTGTTTAGTGTGGCTAACGTAAAGTTAAGCTACTCTCATCTATGCAATTCAAATGAAATCCAAGGAATTCGAATTGTCTTGCATTCATGTAAGTTGTATGACATTGTATCATCTCATTATTGATTATTAATAATATACAGCTACAACCTCCAATTACAACACTGTTAATGTCATTTCATGCGTAAACTTGTCTTGAATCTTCTGTAAGATCTGCTTTAGTCTTAAGATTGCTATGAATGAATTTCACATGGTATCAGAGCCACGAAGAGACGAAGCTCTTCTTCAAAAACAAGATTTTTAACGGATCTAGCATGCAAGTTGAGCAAAAGGTCAAAAATTCCAGCACTGCACCAGAAGCCAAAGGTTTACCACATAAGTCCTATGCAAAGGAATTGTTCATCAAGCTTGCTTGATTGGATAAGATGGGTGTGATGAAAACCTGAAAAGTGAAGGTTGTTCGAACTTACAGTGCCCTTTTTGTGTTTTTGCAAGTTTTTTGAAAGACTTCTACTGCATTCTCTACAGCAGAAAAATGGCTTCTGTCGTGGATCTTCTTACTCCTTTCAATTACCACCAATAGAAGGGAGACATGGAGATTCAAATGCATGCCAAGGGACTCTATAGAGTCACAATGGACATCGAAATAGAGCCAAACCATGTTGTGGACAAAGCTAGATACTGGAACAAGATGGATGAAGAGTTTGGGTTTCTGTGCCTACCAATTTCCAAAGATATTCATTTCCATGTCAATGGATTAAAGAATCCGAAGGAAATTTGGGATAAACTTGCTGTTCTCTTTGATAAGAAGGATGGCATGAGGATTTATCAACTAGAGAATGAGCTGATTTCTCTTCACCCAAGCAATTTTGAAATTGTCAATGAACTCTTCACCAAATTCAACCACCTAGTGCTCCAGTTGAAGCAGTGTGAGGTGGAGAAAGAGGATGATTAGCTCTTTCTCTCCATTCTTTCAAAACTTGGATCCAATTACTTAGTATTTGTTTCCACATTCCATACTGGGAAGCTAAAAAACCCAAATTGGAAAATTTCTTCTCTCAATTCCTTCATTGAGTCCCTCACAAATGAGCATGACAAGCTTATGCAGATGGGGATCATCATATCCTCAAAATATCAAGCACTATTTGCTTCAGGGCCCAAAGATACGAAGGGTAAAGGAAAGAAAAAGAATCAAAAGGATAAGTTTTATGCTCTGAAGCCAAATGAGAAGAACCAGAAGCAAGAAGAGCCTTCCGGCTCAAAGAAGCACAAGATAACAAGAAACCAAGGCAAAGAAAAAGTCACGTGTTCCAATTGCAGGAAGGGATTTCACCCTAAACATGTCTGCATGAAGAAAAATATTGATGATATGACTCTTCTCCTCGAGACGAATAATATCAATCCTCTAGAGAGTGTTCAGAAGAGAGATAATCATGATCGGGACATCTAGCCAGAAAGAGGACATGCCATCATGGCAAGCACTTCGAAGCCTAGAGCTCTCCTCATAGAGTCTGGTGCTTCGAACCACATGATGGAAAGAAAAGAATCCTTCTCATCCTTGGACACCGACAAAATCATTCCCATCCACATGGGAGATGATTCTCAGATCATTTTGAAATGCAAAGGTACTGTAAAAATTGAACATGGAATCTTTTTTGATGTTCTGTATGTACCCTCCTTGGCCTCCGATATGTTTAGTGTATATCAAATGACACACACTAGAGTTCCCAAGAGAGTTACTTTCAGCCTGAATGGTGTTGAAATCACTGAGATTGCATCCAGGAAACTTGTTGCAACAGGCATAGCAAACCATCATGCTAAGGCCTATGAGTTTTCCAAGTTTGTGGCGGATGCAAATCCCATCGCTCTTCTGATTCATGGGAATGCGGTCAGTAGGCTATGGAATGAGATATTTGGTAATTTTAACTTCAAATAATTTCAGCAACTTCTGAAAAAATCCATGGTTGAAGGCTTCTGAACGATCAAAACTTCCAGTGGAATTTGCAAAGGTTGCATTGTCGGCAAACACCCTGAGCACAAGTTTGATCAGGGAAAGGAAAGTTGTGCAAAAATTATTTTGGGGATGATTGATTCTGATATCAGTGGACCCATGCCTACAACATCCATGAGTGTTTTATGGTATGTACTCCCCTTCATTGATGATTTCTCTAGATACACTTGGGTTTTCTTCCTAAAGAAAAAATATGAAGTTTTGGAAAAGATTCACTGAGTTCAAAGCATCTGTTGAGAATGCCTCTGGGAGGAAGATAAAGTCTCTAAGATATGATAATGGAGTAGAGTATATAAATTCTAAATTTCTGCAAATATGTGCTGACAGTGGGATCCATTAGAGGAAATTTGGGGTCTAAAATGGGCCTTATAAGAAAATGTGCCAAAATAAGTTTTTGTGAGTTGGAATTTAAGAACCAATAGAATTTCAATAAAATAAGTCAACCATAATGGTTGAATTGGCATATTTGTCATTAAAAAAAACTACTTTTTGTGTTCGTATTTTCAACATATCTCCCTGTGTTTTTACTCAAATTTCGATTGGGAGAGCTCGTTGGATGCGGAATTTGATTCCACATCCAACGAGTACCCACACTGCATACTTTTGATGGACCCCGCTACCCCAAAAACAAGAAATACCTGAAAAACGTGATGATGACATCATCAACACATTTTTTTAGGTATTTCTTGTTTTTGGGGTAGCAGGGTCTGTCAAAAGTATGCAGTGTGGGTACTCGTTGGATGCGGAATCAAATTCCGCATCCAACGAGCTCTCCCAATCGAAATTTGAGTAAAAACACAGGGAGATATGTTGAAAATACGAACACAAAAAGTAGTTTTTTTCTTTCTTCCTCCAAAATTAATTAATATTATTTTATTATTTTAACCATTATTTTATTATTTTCACTATTATTTTATTATTTTCCTTAGGAGGCCCATTTTAGACCCCAAAATTCCTCTAATGCAAATCCAGCAATCCATTCCCTGCACACCCCAACAAAATGGTGCAGTGGAAAGGAAAAACTGGGCCCTCAAAGAGATGACTACCTGCATGTTGGAAGCCAAATGTTTGGCTGCAAAACTATGGGATGAGGATATGAATGTTTCTAATAAAATTCATAACATATTCCCTCACTCGTTAGTGAAAGGAAAGACTCCTTTCGAAGCCTATTTTGGACACAAACCGGATGTGTCAAATTTCAAGGTTTTTGGGTCCACTACATGGGCTCGAATTCCACTTGACAAGAGGAAATATTTGCAACTGAAAAGTATTGAATGTTTGTTCATTGGATATCTAGAAGAATATAAGAGATTCAAAATTCTTAATATCAAAACCAAACAGATATTCATTGAGGGAAGTGTCTGTTTTGAAGAACCTCTCCAAGAGGCAGAACTAGTTGAAGAAAAAACTGCTGAAATTCCCTCCTGTTTTGCTGATCAATTGGATAATGAAAGTTAGAGTGAAGGATATGATATTGCATATATAATGTCTGATATCAATGAAAAAAATATATCAGGTTCAGAATTATATTCTTATGTTTCCATTCATCTCCCAACTTGGGCCAAAAAGACACTCTCTTCCGCCGGGACAAACATTGGAAATCCTGCTTATCCAAGAAGAACCCAGTCCGATTTTCAAAGAGTAGGTATTTCTCTCTCTTGTCATCATTAATTTCTGTATGATACATTTTATTTCATGATTGGGTCTGATCCAAATTCCTACTACCATGCTCGGAAATATCCGAGATGGCAAGCTGCAATGGACGAAGAGTTCAATTCTCTTCAAAAAAATGAAACTTGGAAGCTAGTTTCCCTTCCACCTAGGAGGAAACTGGTTCAATAAAAGTGGGTATATCGGAAAAAGGTTGATGCATATAGAAAAAAATGAAAATACAAGGCAATTCTGGTTGCAAAAGGGTTCTCCTAGGTCCAAGGAGTGGACTATCATGAGACCTTTGCACCAATGGCAAAGATGGATTCCATAAGACTAGTTTTTGCCATCGCCGCATCCAAGCACTGGGAGGTGCATCACATGGATGTCAAGAGTGATTTTATTCATGAATACCTGAATGGGGAGATATAAATGAAGTCTTCCAGAGGATATACATCAAATCCTTCCTTGGTGTGTAAGTTGCAGAAATCTTTATATGGGTTGAAACGGGCCCAAAGATCTTGGTATGCCAAAATGGATGCCTTTCTGCTCTCACAAAACTTCCAGAGATGTAAATCTGATCCTAATGTATATTTTCAGAAGTATGAGGGTAATATTCTAATCATAGTATTATATGTTGATGATCTTTTGATAACAAGAAGCACACTTGCTTCGATTTCCTTTATAAACATTGCTCTTCATTATGATTTTGAAATGAGCGATTTGGGCCTATTGAGACTATTTCTCGGGATTGAAATATCTCAAGACCATGATGGGATAATGGTAACTCAGTCAAATTATGTTGTAGACATGTTAATTAATTTTAACATGGATTATTTCAAGGCTGCACCATTTCCTTTCCTCTCAGGAATCATTCTTGAAGAGGGAAATCCACTTCACCCATGGATTCCACAATTTACCGCCAGTTGATCAGAAGCTTGCTATACTTGACACATTCAAGGCCTGAAATTTTTTATGCCATGAATATTGTATCAAGATATATGCAAAATCCTCATGAGCTCCATTGGAAGGCATCTAAGAGGATCCTTCAGTACATTTAGGGCACTAGATCCTATGACATTCACTATGTTGCAGATTCTAAACTAGAGTTGGTCGGTTTTACAGATTTAGATTGGGCACAGGATTCCATAGATCGAAATTCCACTTTCATGTATGTTTTTATGTTTTGTGGTGGCCCCATTTTCTGGTCCAGCAAAAATTAGGCTAGTATTGAGTTGTCTTCAGTAGAGGCTGAGTACAGGGGAGCAATGAATGCTTGCATCCAAGCAGTTTCGTTGCAAGGCATTCTTTTAGAGTTTGATATTGGTATTGCTTTGTCTATGGTCATATTTTATGACAACCAAAGTTCTATAAATATCTCAATTGATCCGGTTCAGCAACAGAGGACCAAACATGTTGAGATCCACCTGCGCTACATCAGGGAGTTGGTGCATGACAAGACTATTGTTTTTCAATATTGCCCTATATATGAGAAGATTGCAGATATTTTCACCAAGAAATTTACTAAGAAAAATTTTACTTACCTCTATTCCATGTTGGGGGTGAGTTCATTAGGGTGAAGGAAGTTACTTTTTCAGTGTTCAGATTGAGGGGGGGTTTTCCCACTAGTTTTTCCCTCTTTCCTCACTTAGAATTTTATTTGAGCATTTTAGAGTTACTTTTTGTACAAGGTGACCTATGGCCTTTGTTGTCGGGGCCCTAGTATTTTAGTTTTACTCCTCCACATGAGTATAGCTTAAGGGGGGGTGTTGGAGTCATTATCTAACCCACACACCTTTATTTGGTCATTTTGTCCTAATTACCCACTATCCTAAGTTAATTCACTCAAATTGACATCGAAATCAGCACACTAACTCCTTCCTTCAATTAGGGAGGCCAAATAATCCTTCTCCTTCAATTAGGGAGGCTAACTAGGATTCCTCCTTCAACCAGGGAGCAAATCTCGGGTGATCTTCTTGTCATAAGTGAACCAATTATTTAAATGAATGTTGTTTCACCTAACAATCATTTAAGCAGAGTTGGAAAGGCTCCTTCCTCATCTCATTGTCTATTTTGATTTTATTTGAGTTAACTGTAGTGATTTAAGGTGCCTCTAACAACTTCTGGTGACTAGTTTTAGTTCAGTTCACTTCATCAGAGATGACTTGCGTTAGAGATGCACCCCCACATACTGACAGACATGCAGGTGAATTCTATCCTATTAGGCTCAGTCATTATTGCACTTTGATTTAGTTAGGACCCAGTTAGAGTCAATCATGGTTTGATTAGTGGTTAACTGGTGTGTTTAGTGTGGCTAACGAACAGTTAAGCTACTATAATCTATGCAATTCGAATGACCTTCAGGAATTCAAATTGTCTTTCATTCATGCAAGTTGTATGACATTGTATCATCTCTCATTATTGATTATTGATAATATACAGCTACAACCTCCAATTGCAGCATTGTTAATGTCATTTCATGTGTAAAATTTTCTTGAATCTTCTGTAAGATCTGTTTTAGTCTTAAGATTGTTGTAACTGAATTTCACACATTCAAGGTACTAAAATAAGTTTCACAAAACCTATTACACATGAACCTGCAACCATTATTTTTCTTTCACCTATGTGTTATCCAACGGGTCACCACATTGCCATTTTATGGACTAATGGTCCCCATTAATAAATATGACCCATTCCCAAATATCTCCACCAATCATTGAATGACACTTGGTATTTGCATTTAATCTTGGAAATTCAAAATTCCCTCCTATAAAAACTTCATTGTATCACATTTTAGTTGTTATATTGTCAGCTTCCCTTGTTAACCCGAGATGCTCTTGAACATCCTTTGCGTAATTGTCATCTCTTGCCCCATTTCTATCTACCATGGCCTTTGTAGCTGAGATAAAATATTCCTCATCTGAATCCAAGCCTTCTAGTACATAAGCTCACTTGATTAATAATCAATTCGACATCTATGAACCGATTTTATCCATAGCGGAGATGAATCTTGTCTTAGGTGACTTTCTTAAAAAATCAAAGAATGGTACTGGCATTCTAAATCTATGGAGTTCACGCATTGTAAAGGTCATTCTACCCAGAACAAGACCATGCCTGGAATTCGTCCAATGGCATGTGGAACATAAGATCTGACAGCAAAGGGAAATCCTCTCCAGATTCAAGAACATAATCTTCCCAATTAATAAGGAATTGGTTCAAGAGTCGTTTGACATTGAAAATGATCCCGAAATATTGATGTTCGAAGAAGACATTCTTGGTGAAAAGATGAGGGAATTATCTACTGAAAGATGAATTGCTTTTATAAAAAATTTGTTGCTTCCGGACTCTGAAGCCCATGCCAGTATAACACCACACCAGTAATTAGGAATCTTCTCAAAATCTTCTAAATAAACTATTTCCATGGTATGTCAAATAATGGGATAAAATCATGACATAGTTGTTGATGATGTTGTTTTAGGATCTCTTCTAATTTCCAAGCTAATAAGTCAAGAAAACCCCATCAAGCTTGATACCACTACTTTTCTTGTAGAAATAATTCATGATCAACTAAAAAAAATTGCATCCCTTAAATTATTTAGATACCAATCCTACATTCCAATCATGTTTTTCTATTACAATAAGGAATTATTTGACAAAAATGACTTGGAAACTTCATTGGTCAATCCTAATAATGAATGGTTTCTAGACTTGGTTATCCATCAAAGGGCTACACCCACTACACTTGCTTTGGTAGTGCTGGAGAATTTCCCATCTGGAGTTTGGCCACAAGGATAAGGAACATCATCTCATCCAGGATTTATGTCAAGCACTCAAACCTCACTACTCAAAGATGTCTTGTTTGGAATATATCATCAGATCAAGGAAGATAAGACAATTTTCTTAGGGGAATTCAAGGTTTGGAAATATAATCTTTTTATTCTTCCAACCATCTCATAAAAAATTATAGATTCAATATGACATTGGCTTCAATCATGCTACATGTATGGTTACCCTTTGACCAATTCAATGCCACATCAATCTCAGCTTCTTCATGCCTACTCGAGTGCTGACTAGTGTGCAAATTCCTCCAATCAACAATAATGACATGTTTGTCATTTATGTTTCCATCAATGAATTATGTATACTTCTCTACTCTATCTGTACTATTTTTTAATTACATAGTATTTTAGTACTAAATTATATTCATATTGGAATCTGTCAAACTGATCTTTGTGTATATTTTCAAGAAATACACTCCTAGGCCACCAAAATGCACACCAAGGGCTCGGATCAACTTCATCAAGCTTATCTCTACTCAAGCAATGCATTTCCAATTCCATATTCCTGCTTTGTTCAAGGAAAATGCACACCAAAATATTCAACTAACCAAATTGTAGAAATAATAGATCAATGCTATGTGCAATGATGCTAAGAAGAAGCACAGGAAATAGATCTTGCTACTAAGAATTCTCACAAGTATACATAGGAAAAATAGAGAGAAGAAAAGAGACTGAATCACATGAATGAAGAGATGAATATTGATGTGTATCCTTCCATTGAATAATTATGAATAATAGTGTACATAAATATTACATCCCTCATAGGAAAATCGAATTGTATGGAAACAATTCATAAAGCTCAAAAAGGCTAACTTACCAAAATATAGCAAAACCCCCATAGGTGGATAAAGCACTTACTAAATCTATCAAGGACCTCACGAGTTGGAAAAATCATGAGTGAGTTGTCAAGGAGTTGGAAATAACATGCTAATCCTAGAAAATGGAGAAAAACTAATGGAGGATGGGTTGGAAACAAAAGCTCCCAGTTTCCTAGTTGACTAGCTTTTATCTTATCCATAGAAAAGCAGGAAAAGCAGAAAAAACAGAATAAAGCAGAATCTGCTGTAAAGTCTTGTATACTAATTCTGGATGGTCAAAAGGTGGTCAAGATCAACCCAGAATTAGAAATAAATCATTCCTAGGATATAGATGGCATGTATTGACTTTAAGGTGCAAGTGGATGCCAACTAATTAAGCTAGTGGGTGAATAATTAATCAAATAATGATTAATTATTTTATCCTAAGTTGTGAGTGGGTTTAATATATTCCAACACAAATTTTTCCTTGGGACAATCATCTTTAGAAAATGCATGCCTATGCTAGTATAATTCATGCCAAGAGAACATATTTAATTGTTTTGTGCTCAAATTTGACACATGTATTCCTTGGACCGTTATACACACCCATGTACTTAAGTTTTTCTCGTATGTATTTTTCTTCAGTGGATTTAAGGTCTAGAAAGATAATATTTTTGTGCTTCCATCCATCTCATCAAACATCATAGATTCAATATGGAATTGGATTCAATCATGCTACATCTAGTTTTTCTCGTATGTATTTTTCTTCAATGGCTTTAAGGTCTAGAAAGATAATATTTTTGTGCTTCCATCCATCTCATCAAACATCATAGATTCAATATGGAATTGGATTCAATCATGCTACATCTATGGTTACCCTTTGACCAATTCAATGTCACCTTCTCAGTTTTGTCATTCTTGCTCGAGGTATGACTAGTCGGAAGATTCCTCCAATCAACAACAATGACATGTTTGTAATGAAAACACATAATTGATAATGCCAATCTTGATCTAGAACATGTTAAATTTATCATCCAAGTCAAGGTGATTATGTATACTTCTCTACTCTATATATACTGATTTTTTATTACATAATATATCAATACAAAATTATATTCATATTTGAAACTACCAAACTGAAATTTGTGTATGTTTTCATGAAATGCACTCCTAAGTCACCATAATGCACACCAATGGATCAAGAATGCATGCCAAGGATTAGATCAACTTCATTAGGATTGTCTCTACTCAAAAAAATTATTTCCAATTCAATATTCCCACTTTAAAACTGAAAAATGCACACCAAAACCTTCAACTGACCAAATTCTGCCTTGTGACAGTCATGTTAAGAAAATGCCTTCCTAGGACAATATAATGCACTTCAAGAGAACATATTTGATTGGTTTTTGCTAAAATTTGACAAATGGATTCCTTGGATTGTGATACACACCCATGTACTCAATTTTTCCTCATCTATACATTTCTTGGGTTTTGTTTTCCCTAGGGAAGGATAGGCAGAACTTAGCCATAATTCTACTTGAGAATATGAAGATTTCCATCACATGACACAGGAATATGTGACAAAGGAAGGGCTGCGATAAAATCAGTTGTGGAGAAGCTGCGACAAAAGCATCCATGAGGGAAGAGTCCATGACAAAAGAGAAGTTGCGATGAGAGAAGCCACGGCGGAAGGAACCACGACAGAATAAGAGTACAACGGTTGAAAAGGATAGCCTGAGAGATAGTGTGTAAGAAGTTAGTTAGGATAACACATGCTTTGGTAAAAAATAATATTCGTATTTTGGTCCGATATTGCCTACTGACAGTTGTAACTAAATTTACGAGAATATGAATGACAACTTTTCAGCTAACAGAATAGAGTTGGTTGATTACGACATGTAAGAGTCTATAAAAGTGAGAAACCAAGTTGTGTGCAGGTTTCTCTCCCACCGTCTGTCATCTGGTCTCCGAGTCTGTTAGTATCTAGTTAGTCTTTGTTGTCGGTTTGGTTGTTCTTAGATCCATAGAGTTGTAGAGTTGTATATTTGTGGAGAAGAGAGTCGATCTAGATGGTGTGCAGATCGATAGTAGTGTGAAGGCGAGGAAACTTCAGATATTTGAGACTAGAGAGAATGAGAGGACAAAAGTTTGTATAGATTATAGAGAATATATAGAACATAGTCTGCAAGTTGAGTGTGCAAACGAAAGGTGCTATATATTTCTCATTCCATATGGAGAGCACCTTTATGGTTTTTCCTAGATGGGTTTCTACATTAAATGTTGTCTCTATGTCTAGCTGTTGATTATGATTATGTCGACTGAATGCATGTTGTGAATAAGTATATCTGTATAGATTGACTAGAATTTGCTTATGAATGAGTTCTTATATGCATATGTCACACTGTTGATAAATATAACCTATGATAATGATTTATATTAGTTTTTGTAAGCTCTGTCTACTGATAAGTAGAGTAATATATTGAATGCGCACAATAAGAATAGGAAACATGCCCCCCCATCCTGGGGCTTCGGTTGAGAAAGATAATAATGTGTTGTGAAAGAATAAATCTCCACCCAACTATAGAAACCTGGTTATGGTAGTTACCCATAAGATATATCCCAGGTGATATTGCATTTTCATCGTAGGTGCTGCCGACTAATCCTTTCTCTGTCGGGACAATATATTGGGATTTGTTGATGGACAAATAAGGGTCTGAACCTAGGTCAAAGGAATAAATGCCAACAAATGGTTTCATTGTTGGGACCATGAATCATTTTGGTGAGGAATATGTTTCGGTACACGACGAAGCAGAAAATTCAAGAGTTGGTGGATTTTAAAGCATTAGAGTTTGCATGGGAAGAAAATGAAGGATCATAATTGAACCCAACAAAGTGGTTGGGGCGGTATATTTATATTGATATTCACGAGATGTTCTTTTGTGAGTTTATTGTTTTTTTGTATGAATGGTTGTTAAGATAGCAACCCAACGAAACAATTTCCAAGGAGGAGAACCGATAGAGTGGAATCCTCAATCGATTCAGAGGATGAAAAGTATTAGCAACCCTATATCTAGGGATGTTGATTTCTGGGTAGACAGTATTTTGGAATGATACATCACTGATTTTTTTGTTGACAAAATAAAATCATATAGTGAGGTGGAAAGAAAATTTTTCCAAGGACTTAGAGGAAGATACCTGACATATTTAAGAATTTGGATAAATATGCTTGTATGTGAAAAGGGGATCCTGAGGATGGAGACAGTTAAAAAACTATATGTCAAGACCTGAAATATGTCGTAAAATAAGTGTGAGAAAAATGGAGGAGAGTAGGATGAGATGTTCCCTAGTGATAGAAGAACTGAACTAGAAGGTAGATTTCTAAGGAGTGGAAGAAGATTTTGATCGGGGAAGAGAAGAAGAACTGTGACCAGGAGAGGAAGTTGTAGTATGATTAGAGGAGAATACTGTGAGTTGATGTTGCAATTTGATGAAGGTTCTTGCAATGAGGAAGAGGGATACCAACCTATATCTGAAAGACAAGAAGAAGCAGAAGCTTCACATCCAGAGTATGAGTACAAAACACCCACGACCCCGCATACATATTTAGAGGTAAGATCTAGAAACTCATGTCCTATTGGGATTGTCAATACAAGTAACCATAATAGTGGGAATAGCGGACAAGGGAGTCTTGCTAACAAACTTTTTTATCTATCATTACTGAGGACAAATATAATGGTTGGGAATGACAGAAAGTTGTCGATATTCAATGGAAATGGGTTAAAAGACCCTTAACAACATTGGTTTCTATGCGAAGTCGTGTGGACTGTGCGATAGGTCCAATATGGGCCAGAAAGAGGGCTCAAATGATCACAACCCTTAGGGTTAATGCGTTGGATTGGTACATGAAATTCTCTTTATTTATGGAAGGAATCACATAGAAGAAACTCAACCAAATTCAAGTAGGATTAATATATGAATTCAGAAAGCCCAAATCCGAGTCGCAAATTTTTACAGAAATTAAAGAGATTAAGCAATTATCTATGGAGTCTGTCTAGGACTTCGACCATATATTTAATATGTTGATGGCTAAAGTAAGGTTCCAAATGTCAGACGTACAATGAAAAGAGTGGTTTATTGCAACGTTGTTATTGCACATCCAGATTCCTTTAATGTAAAAAATGATTATGTCACAGACTGAAGCTCTAGAGTTGGCCATGAAGCTAGAATACTCACCTGTAGGAGAGAATAGTCCAGGGATGATGCAAATTCAGTTACAACAAGCCAACCTTACAGTCCAACTTCAAGATATTGAGAAGTGGAAGAAAGTCCAAGAAAATCTATGGTGTACCAGATGTAGAACATAGGGACACCATATGGATAACTGCCCAACACTTATGAACTATGTCGCATCGGGAACGTAGAACCTAATAAATTAATACACAAGGGATGCCTTGCTGTACAATATTCTAGAATAGAGGCCATCGATCGGAAGAGTGTTTGTACTTGCAGAATATTTTTAAGTGCACCAACTAGTTTGTAGTGTAAATTTTGAAAATCATTAGGACATGATGAGAAGGAATCCATAACATACCAGTTGCTGCAAGAGAAAACAATGGATACCTATTTAATGAAAAACGAGGAGCAGATGCAAGATGAGTGGGATCAAACTCAATACACACAAGCTCAGTACCCTCAACCACAGTATCCACAAAATCAATACCTATAGAAACAATACCCTTAACCAAGGGGGGGTGGAAATTCTATAGGCCGAGGACATGTAGGGGAATTTTTTCATGGAAGAGGAAAAGCTATATGTTATAATTGTGGGAAACTAGGACATTTTTCCTCGGACTATGCGAGTCCTATAAAGACATGTTCACACTGCAAATATTTTATCCATACCATCGAACAATGTCCATAGTTTATTGTGAAGTGGCAAGCTAGAAATGTGGGAAATCCAAACCCTTTGCATAATCCCAACCCGAACCCAAATCAAATATCTAGAATATCTATGCTGATCCGAGTGAACCACATATTGTTGTCGTAACAAGAGGAGGTGATGCGCCTAGATCAGACCAAGAAACACAACATGGACAACTAGAGTACGACTAGAGACACAATAGAGAGTGTCATTCAATGCCCAAAAAGAAAAGGAAGTATTCTTGGACGCGTGACTAGAATTCATCGACAAGAATCAAGCGTCGACTTCTGCTGCTACATCACCCAGAGGACCAATACTGGGAATTCCTGAAAGTTTTGATCAGTTGTTCTGTAAGAAACCAATGGGAAAGGTTAGTAAGCTTAAATAATTTTTTAAAAGTTGCTTATTGTTAGTATAATATAAGGATGATGTCGTAAAATTGGCAACTCTAATACAAGAACCTCAAGAAGTGGTTTGGCGAGACAGAAGGGTTAACGATGTGGGAAAATGTTTAAAGACTGGTCGTGAGTTAAGAATGACTGCTTAGATAGTGGATTATGATATGGATTATGTTATTTTGGACTTGGGCTTTGATGTCAACATTCTCACTCGAAAAACATGAGAGAGTATGGGAAAGTTGAGACTTGCACAGTCTCCTATTCATATTATATTAGAAAATTAGTCGAAATTCCTATCTATTGGTCGACTGACTCAAGTGCATGTCAAGGCAGAAGGCATGATAACATATGATGGATTTGAAGTGATCGACATTGGAAATGACACAAATCTGTATCCTGCACTTTTGGGGATCGACTGGGAAATTGATAATCATACCATTATAAATTTTAAGAAAATAATCTTAACATTTGAAGATTCAGAGCTAAGGATGGTCGAACCAATTGATCCACTAGAAGGTCAGATATACGTCTAGCCAGTAAATAATGAAGGACAAGGTGATTATATAGACTATATATATAACATCATGTCTATAAGAGATGATTATGTGAATCCATCGACTAACGGAAAGCTTAGTTATAAGTGTATTAGCTCTTGTACATCATATTCTGGTGAAGGATTGGAAAACTGGCAGAATTAGATGCATGAAGTATCCATGAGAAGATGCGCAAGAATTACAATATCTATGCGATGGGTAGGAATCGAGGTAAGTGATCTACCCACATATGAAGGTTTACCTAAACTTGCATCCTTTCTGACAGAATTTGAAGAAAAAGTCACAGAATCTCAGTGCTTTTCTTCCCTGGACTTTGCACTAAAATCTACACCTTCCAAATGGTGTATCACACATAAAGAATCTATCTATAAATGACCAAAATGTCGAAGATTAATGGAAATGAGATTTGGAGAAGAGATCATCTATACTGATTGAAATTATACAAGATTGACCAATCTCGTCGAGCATATCAAGTATTGTCGTCCAACATGGGAGGCATGCCCGTGATATGAATGGGTCCACCATTTCCTACACACACTAGACATGATACCAAGGAACTGGCATACGTCAGTTGAGCTATGATGAGGAACTTTCAAATGGTAACTGAGTTATCTACTAGTTTTACACACACATTTGAGTTTGTTGATGACAATCCTTCGATTGATGTTGCATTGCAAGTGATCAAGACAAAAATATTTGAATATATCCCCATGGTAATGAAAAACTTCAATCCGAACAATGCGACAATTCAACACTGGATAGAGTGCTATAATGTGATGAGAGAACATGACGATGATGAAACACTCAACATACACATACCAGAGTTTGAAGGTACATGCACAATGGAAGGACTTGGTATTTCTAGTGACTAGTTCTGAATCCATTGAAAGTCAAGAAAGTCAACATTGGCTCCCTAGAGAATCCAAAATTTTCCAATATCAAATATTACTGGGATGGTGAAACTGTTGAGAATATTGAAGACCTATTACATGAATTTAAGGATCTATTCCCTAGGAAATTCTCAGAAATGAAAGGGATTGTCAGAGACCTTGGATAAATGAAGACACCATTAAATCTTGATGCAAACCCTATCAAGTAGTGACCATGTCGACTGAATCCGCGGTATAAAGAAAAAGTCAAGGCAAAATTGGACCAAATTCTAGATGCAGGTATCATAGAACTTGTTGAATAATCAGAGTGGATCAGTTTGATAGTAGTGCAAGACAAGAAGACTATCGTTGAAGTGTGGATTTGCATCGACCTAAGAAAGTTGAACGATGCTTGTTTACATGACCCATTTCTGACTCCATTTAAATTTGAGGTACTGGAGAGTGTCGAGGGTCAATAAACTTACTCATTCACTAATGGTTCTCTAGATACCATTAGATTATAACTGCAAAGGAATATTGACACAAGACAACCTTTGCTATGGAGTGGGGTTGTTTCCAATACATGGTAATGCCCTTTGGACTCAAGAATGCTCCTATTAGTTTTTCCAGGATAGTAGTGGCTTCCTTCAAATATTTTATTCATAAATTTCTTGAAGTCTACTTCGACGATTGGAACGTATTTTGACTCATTAAGGATCATATTGAGAGCCTAGGAATGATTCTGAAACGGTGTCTCCAGTATAATATTTCTCTAACTTTAAAGAAATGTATTTTTTGTGGCCCGTTTGGAATCTTGTTGGGCCATGTGGTTTGTCGTGATGGAATTTTGGTCGACCCTAGTAAAATTGTGATCATCGTCGACCTACCATCACCTACCACAGTGAAGCAACTGAGAAAAACATTGGGGCATATAGGTTATTATTGAAATTTTATCAAAGGATATGTTGAGGTTATTGCTCCAATGTATAAGTTGTTGAAGAAGGATATTAAGTTTGAATGGAGCAAAAATTTACAAGAGAGTCTGGACACTTTAAAGAACAAAATGGTTACAACACCCATAGTTGTATTTCCATACAAGAAGAAGGAATTTCACATACATGTCGATGTTTCATCTGTCGTGCTCGATGTGGTACTAGCATAGCCTAATGAAGGGTCGATTGATCATCCTATTGCCTTATCTAGAAGGACATTATCAACAAAAGAAAAGAACTATACCACGATGGAACAAGAAGGAATAGCTATGGTATATTCTCTACAGAAATTTCGACACTACTTGCTGGGTGGACATTTCAAAATGTGTATCGGTTTGACACAGATGTAACACTTGCTTGCAGCAATTTTGCAGAGGAAGGAATAACAAATGAGATGTTTGTAGAAGCCAAGTTCTTTCGACTTGGTGAAATAGCAGAAGACATCCGCAAAAAGTTCACCGAGTTGGAAGCAAAAGTGACACCTAGTACACCTCCAGAGGTGTTTGAAGAAAGAAAAAATAGCAATAGAGGCTGCGAAGAAAATTGAAGAGGCGGAGGCACTTTGTGCCAAGGTGATCGACCAAGTTTCTTAGACATGGGAAGCTTTGATTGAAAATGAAGAGTTAGAAAAATTTACAGAGAATTTGCACACTACAGAGACAAAGGTGAACCAGATGAAGAATGAAATGAAGAAGCTACCATTAGTAGAGAAAATGGCTAAGGCTAATGCGATGAAGAAATTACAGCAGCACATCGCAACGCTACGAACATAGTAGCAAAAGAGGACTGACGGGCTCACAGAACTACAAGCAGAGGAAGAAAAATTTATAGGACTCATTCATCCTATACATGAGAAAGTGCAACAAGCGTTGGGCTCTGCGGGACTTGCAAATTTAGAACACATCAGTTCTGAAGTTGTGGAAAATTTGCGAAAGGAAGAAGAAGAGGTGCTACAGGAGACATAGTAGATAGTGAAAATATTTTAGGATTTCAAGGAAAGGTCACAGTAAGAGAAATTTCATACTAGTGTGGCTCGGGAAAAGCCACGTGTGAGTGTTTGGGGCCTGTTGGCCCTAGGGAAAAATAGGCAGAACTCAACCAAAATTATGTTCGGGGATATGAATATTCTGGTCCCATCACATTGGAAGCTATGATGGAGGAAGATATGCAATAGAATCAGATTTGGAGAATATGCGACAGAAGAAGTCACAAGGGAAGATTCCATGACATAATAGAAGTTGTGATGAGAGCCATCACGAAGGAAGGAATTATGATAGAAGAAGAGTACAACGGTTGAAAAGGACATCCCAAGAAATCGTGGGTAAGAAGTCAATTAGGATAACATATGCTTTGGTAATAAATCATATTTTTATTTTGGGTTGATAGTTCCTGCTGACAATTGTAACTAAATGTATGAGAATAGGAATGACAGCCTATCAGGTAACAAAATAGAGTTGGTTGATTACGACATGTAAGAGTCTATAAAAGGGATAACCAAAGTTGTGTGCAGGTTTCTCTCTGATCATGTGTTGTCTAGTCTCTAAGTATGTTAGTCTCTAGTTAGTATTTGTTGTTTGTTCGATTGTTCATAGAGCCGTAGAGTTGTAGAGTTGTGTAGAAGAGAGTCGATCCAGGCTATGTGCGGATCAACAATAGAGTGAAGGAGAGGAAACTTCAAAGATCTGAGACTAGAGAACATGAGAGGATAGAAGTCTGTATAGATTGAAGAGAATATCTAGAAAAAAATCTGCAAGATGAGTGCGCTGACGAAAGGTGTTGTATATTTCTCATTCCAGATGAAGAGCACCTTTGTGGTTTTTCCCAGATGGATTTCCACATTAAATGTTGTCTCTATGTGTAGTTGATGAGTATGATTATGACTACTGAATGCATTTTGTGAATAAGTATATCTGTATAGATTGACTAGCATTTTATTATGAATGAGTTCTTATATGCATATGTCACACTATTGATAGATATAATATGTGATAAGGATTTATATTAGTTGTTGTAAGCTCTGTCAGCTGATAAGTAGAGTAATATATTGAATGCACACAATAAGAATAGGAAACACACCCCCCTAAGATTCGGTCAAGCAAGCTAATAAGGTGCCGTGAAAGAAGAAATCCCCACCCAACTGCATAAACCTGGCTCTGGCAGTTACCCATAAGAGATATCTCAGGTGAGACAACATATTCATCGCAAGTGTTGTTGACTTATCCCTACTCTATCGAGTCATTATCTTGGGCTTTGTTGACAGACAAACAAGGGCCTGAACCTGGGTTGAAGAAAGAAATTCCAACAGGTGTCTTTATGGTCCAGAAAGATAATATTTGTATGCTTCCATCCATCTCATCAAACATCATAGATTCAATCCGACATTGTCTTCAATCATGATACATTTATGGTTACCTTTTGACCAATTCATTGTCACCTTCTTAGCTTCTTCATACCTTCTTGAGGTCTGACTAGTGTGAAACTTGCTCCAATCAACAACAATGACATGTTTTTCATTCATGGTGCCATCCATGACAACACAAAATCAATAAGGCCAATATTGATCTAGAACTTGTTAAATTTTTCATCTAAGGAAAGGGGATTATGTATACTTCGGTGCTCTATATGTACGGTTTTTTGTTACATAGTATTTTAGTACCAAATTATATTCATATTTAGATTTGCCAAACTTATATTTATGTATATTTTTGAGCAAATGTGCTCCTAGGCAACCAAAATTCACACCAAGGGATCAAGAATGTATTCCAAGGGCTTGGATCAACATCATCAGGATTGTGTCTACTCAAGCAATGTATTTACAATTCCAAATGCTCGCTTTGTTCCTGAAAATGAAGGGCAAAACCTTCAACAGACCAAATTCTTCCTTGTGAGAGTCATCTCAGAAAATGCACGCCTAGGTTAGTATAATACACACCAAGAGAGCATATTTAATTGGCTTGTTCTTAAACTTGCGACATGGATTTCTTGGACCATGATACAACCCCATGTACTCAATTTTTCCTCATATGTATTTTTCTTGGGTGGCTTTAATGTAGAAAACCAATATTTTTATGCTTCCAACCATGCCATTAAGCATCATAGATTTAATATGACATTGGCTTCAATCATGCTACATTCATGACTTCTTTTTTAATACTGAGTGAAAAAGTTTCTTTAACAAGTACATTAGAGATTTTTTCTACCTTTTTAGATAGAAACTTTAATTCTCCACCCATTTTCTTCTCTTTATATGCAGTTAAATCTGAAATTGGTTTTTCCTTCTCATCTATTTTTATTTGCAACTATTCCATATTTCTATTAAGTTACAGAATATTTGATTTTATTTGCTCAACATCACTCATAGCAGTTCCTTCACTTTCTCTGCTTGTACAAATTCATAATAAATGCAAAACTTCTTAAGTTGATTAAGTACACCATTACCATTGGCCCATTGCATATACTGATCCCACTCTTTCCTCAACTTCTCTAGAGCAGGTAGAATCTCTTTATCCAACACATTAGCTATCTCATTCAATTTGGTATGGTTATTTTCAAATGTTTTCAAAGCATCTTCTTTTTCATTTCATACATTGTTGTCCATGCAACCTCCTCAAGCACTAACAAAATCTCTAGAGGCTTCATGTTTAGAAATTTAGCAATGCATCCTTGCATAATGAGAAAATGTGAATTATTTAAATCGATATGGACATAATGGAAAATTTTATGGACATATGATGGTTGTGTAAGGTGTCCATTAATTAAGTAGTTTTTTATTCCACTAACAATTTTTTTATTACATAATATTTTAGTTACAAATTATATTAATATTGGAGTCTTCCAAACTGATCTTTGTGTATATTTTCAGGAAATGCACTCCTAAGTCACCAAAATGTACACTATGGGATCAAGAATGCATGCCAAGGGCTTGAATCAACTTCATCAGGCTTGTCTATACTCAAGCAATGTCTTTCCAATTCTAGATTCCGACTTTGTTCAATAAAAATGCATGCCAAAAACTTGAACTAACCAAATTGTACATTGTGACAATCATCTTCAGAAAATGCACACTAGGTTAGTGTAATGGACACCAAGAGCACATAAGTGATTTATTTATGCTAAAATTTGACACATGGACTCCCTGGACCATGATACACACTCTTGTACTCATTTTTTCCTCATTTTTAGTTTTTTTGGGTGGATTTAAGTTCTGGAAAGCTAATATTTTTACGCTTTCCATCCATGTCATCAAGCATAATAGATTCAATCTGACATTAGATTCAATCATGCTACATTTTACGCTTTTACCAACAATATAACCTTATAATATTCTTCATGCTTGCTCAATCTCTGACTATTCTACAGCTTCCTCCAATCAATAAGAATGACAAGTTTGTCATTCATGTTTCCATCAATGACAACACACAATCAATAATGCCAAGATTGATCTAGAACATGTTAAATTTGTCATCCAAGGAAAGGGGATTGTGTTGGGTTGATTTCTTTGGGAATAGTACTAAAAATATCCTAAAAGTTAGAACCTTGATGTCTCATGTTTTCGCACGCTTGCTTGATGATTAAGCAACCTTTGAAGTCTGAAATTAGACATTACTTTTTCTAATTTGGGTCTTCATAATCATATTTGAATATTGCATTCATGATTACCACTCATGCTTAATGGCTTCGTTTTTCTTCTCTTTTGCAGAGATGAGAGACATGCAAGTGAAATTTTAAGTATCTATAAATAAATGGATGCACCATTGATTAGATTTCTACATAATCCATCGCTTGTTCAAGAGAATCGTTCTAATACGCAATATAATATACAGATGTTCAATAAATGATACCAGGTATGTGGAATGTTGTTGTAACACCCTTGTTTTGACCCTGTTTGCATTTAATATTTATTATGTAAATAATCATGGTGTGGAGCTCAAGGAAAAAGCCCCACCATTGATTTAGTGTCTGTGTTCGATGATTAAGGTTGGGTCGATGGTATTTTATGCTAGTTTAACATTAAAAAGTTGTACATCATGTTAAATTTGCAATTTTAATTAAAAACCTACATCCAGCTATGTCAACGCAACAAAATCAGATGGGAGCATGATCTTACCGAAGGATAAGGTGGGGATTGGAAGAGGAGGCTGGAATTTGAAATGGGAAGAGCACCCATTTCTAAAAAATGTTTCTTAATTTTCTTGGGAAAGCAAAACACCAGAAACGCCTGCCTTTCCCTCATGTAGTGGAATTTCACCTTTCCCTCACGATTTGGGGCAGTGTGTGGAACGTTTTTGGAATCCAATCTTCATTCATGCAGCAAGCAAAAACCACTCTAATTCTTGATCCTTCATGAATTTTCTTGTTCTGTGAATTGTTTTCCCTTTTACGATTTTCCTATCTATTAGCCGTTTCTTGAATCCAAATGCCCATAATCCGATTTGCATTTTTTAATTGAATGACCAACAAACAATTTCGTTTTTGTTAATTGCAGTAGTTGGTCTGGCTCAGGAAATGCTTAGAAATTCGTAATTCCTGTGTGTGTATCCCTTGGTTCTATTACGTTTTGTTAATCCCAGAACTAAGATCACTAAGTGTACATCCTCTTTTGACATTTGAACTGATTTGGGGAATGGAAAAATGGATTATGGACTTGCTTGATAAACCTAGTGTGTGAAGGAACCTCACAGACCAATCTAGAGGGTTGGTTTTCTTCTTTGCATAGTCTGAATAGCACTGGAAGGGAAGGCATGGCCTGAGGGATTGTTTAGCAGAGAATGGGATGCTTCCTTGTGTTGGGTGTGTAAATGTTTAGAATTCAGGCAAGATACGATGTAGGTGTCCAAAGCTTTGGGATTGAGCTCACTAGCTTAGCAGTCAGTCTTCCCACCTCCTTGGTAGCTTGATAAACTAAACTGGAAGGATGGCTTCGATGGTAGCCTTATAAACCCATCTATTGGCTTGGATGTGTCTCATGTGAATTTTGGCTAAGTGTAAACCACTGTCTATGTAAGCCTGATAAACCCAACTAGAAGGATGGCTTGGCTAGTAGCCTGATAAACCCATTTGTTGGCTCGTATGTGATTGGTATAAACTTTGGCTATGTGTAAATCATTGCCTGTGTAAATCTGATAAACCCAATTGTGTTGTCTTAGCTGGGTTTTATTGTATCCTTGGCTATGGGGAAGTCTGCTAGTGTTCCTTATTCCTTGGGGAAATCATGCCCAACTCGGGGATGGTAGTGCTGCTGATAGATTGATGAGCACACTGGCCTGTGGTTGCATGGAACGTTGCAGCGACATAGCTGGTTGCGGGACAAGATTGTGATAAAGATAAGTATCTCTTTTGTTTCAATTCCTGCAACTATACTTGTTTATAAATTAATATGAAATGATGAATGCTTGAATGAAATGTGTTGTGTTTCAGCTGTATATTTCATGAATGATGCATCTATGTGTGTAATTACTTCAATCAATTTTCTAAGTTGTTATGAAGTTAAATCAACCACATTGGTGATGGCCTAGATGTTGGAAATCATTTTTATACTTAGAAATTTTCATGAGCAAATCGAAGTTCCGCAGATTTTTCCCTTCTGCAATTCCCTTTCCGCAACTGCGGGATGTGGGATGCAGAAATGCGCCTTGCAGAAGTTTGGACTCCGCATTTTCCCTTCCACAATTTCCTTTCCACAACTTGCGGGATGCATGATGCAGGATGTGGAAATGCGCCTTGCAGAAGTTTGGACTCCGCATTTTCCTTCCGCAATTCCCTTTCCACAACTTGCGAGATGCGGGATGTGGGATGCGGAAATGTCATTTGGCGAAATCTGCTTTCCACATTTCCCTTTCATAATTCTTGGGATGCGAGATGCCGGATGTGGACATGAATATGGTAAATTTTGATTTCCCAAACTTTGATCTCTATAGTGGCCATTCCACATGTGGGATGCGTAATGCAGAATGTGGCATGCAGGATGTGGGATGCACAGTGCGAGAGTGAAATTTTGATATGTTTTTTATTATGCAAGTGAAGCTCTCTGCACCGTTGATTTTCTATGGGATGATTCTCGATCGTTCTATCTCTCTGCTATTAGGGAAGATAAAGAGTTATACCTGGTCTGGATCAAAATTTTAGCAAGAGAAATTTTTGCTTGTGTAGATCTTCAAAGAAAAAAACGAATCGAGAATCATCATATGAGTGTAGAATCAGAGATACGGTAACTCAAGTAGAATATTTGGGTCATGGTCTCTCCTTCGAGGCGTGAGGGGATGTGAGAGTGTGGTATCAGAGCTACGGGTTGCAGTATTGGGCCTGGATGGGCCGGAATCAGTTGTTAAAAAGATAATACTACTCTCTGATACCAACTTTTAGTATACTACCATGTGGTATCAGAGATGTTGGTTGCAATGTTGGGCCTAAATGGGTTGGAAAGAAAAGTGGTTACAGAATTGGGCCTCCATGGGCCAAGTTGGATAGTTACAGAGCTGTTGGTTAATAGTTCCAACGTATTGTTGGCTGCATAAGAGAGAAAAAATGCCATGGGAAGTGGGTAAGTGATTTTGGTTTTGATTATATCTAACAGTTTTGTTATCTAACACATTTTTCTAGAATTACAGTCACCTTCAGAAAGGGAAGTGTGATTCTGAATAGTTGGTTCATCCATGAGGACAGACAATATGAATGATTATGCTGGGACCCCAATGCACACGAGGAAGATGCTATGGGGAAAATGTCAGAATTGGAAATGCTAAGATAGAGTCTAATGGGAGAAGGTTTCAAGATACTCCCCTAGAATTTGTAGCCACCATGAGAAGCCTCAAGGTGGAGATACAGATCTACAAAGCAGACAACAAAAGATTGATTAAGGCTTAGGAGGAGCAGAATCAGCTTAATGCAGCCATATTGCACATTTCGATAGACATTCAGAGAAAGATGAACTCTGGGGACTAGACAGTAAGGCCAGAAGGAATAAGAAAACTACCAGAGGAAGAAAGTGATCTCCTAGTGGGTTGTCTGACTCTGAAAAATCCACTAATGGTTCAAGTTTTTCCTCTCATGAGAATAAAAGGAATAGATCTCCTAGTGGGTCATCTAACTCTGAAAGATCCACTGAATATTTGGGTTGTGTTAGAAAATAGGACCGTAGAGCAATAACAGATATACAATTAAATCATAAACAAGATGAAAAACACATTAAAACATTACAGAGAGACACAGATATAACGTGGTTCACCCAAACTATGGGCTACGTCCACAAAGAAATTGTCAGTCCTTTTATTACAATCCAAAAAGGTGAAGGGATACAACCTACAGCAAAACCGCTACACTTCCTCTTCACGCTCTCATAGTCTCTCTTCCAATACAAAATAATACCATACAAAGTCGTGTTACAATGCTTTCTTTTATAGGGGAAATACCATGGGAAAATACTATGGTTAACCCAATACCATGGGTTCGCAAAACTATTGGTAGGGGGAATGAGTGTACAGTACACCTGGGGTACAAACACAACTGAATAATATCTCTGGATCTGGAATATTAGGCTCCACAACCAACAATCTCCCACTTGGAGACTGATCACAGCAACTCCACCTCTACTACACTTGCTGGACTATGCTCTAGACCTTGAACTTGGAAAATTTCTTATTTTCACCTTCATGCTTGAAGGCTAATAGAAACTGAGCAAGAACTCAGTTTCTCTTTGGTTACTCCCTTTGTCAACATGTTTGCAGGATTCTGGATGGTATGTATCTTTTCCAGTTTTAACAGTTCTTCATCTAGAATAGATCGTATGAAGTGGTACTTTAGTTGTATATGTTTAGTACTCGAATGAAAGGCTGAGTTCTTTGCAAGATGAATGGCACTCCAGTTGTCACTGTACAACATATTATTCTCTTTCTTCTTACCCAATTCTTCCATGAACCTTTGCAACCAAATCATCTCCTTACTAGCCTCTGTAGCAACAACATACTCTACTTCCGTTGTTGAAAGTACAACAACCTGTTGCAGTTTTGAAATCCAACTTATTGTTGTTCCACCCAAAGTAAACACATACCCTGTGGTGCTCCTCCTGTTGTCTTTATCACCAGCCATATCTGCATCAACTATCCCTGTAGAACAGTGTCTGAATCTCCAAAACATAATGCATGTGAAGTGGTACCTCTCAAATACCTGAGAATCCATTGTACTGATTTCCAATTCTCTTTATCTAGATTATTCATATACCTGCTCACAACTCCCACTGCATGTGCAATATCTGGTCTTATGCACACTATGGAATACATCAAGATTCCAATCGCTGATGAATGGGGAATCTTGGACATGTAATCTATCTCTTCATGTGTCTCTGGACACATATCCTTGCTTGTTTTGAATTGGCTAGCTAAAGGTGTACTGACTGGTTTTGCATTCTGCATTCTAAACCCCTGCAACACCTTTTCTATGTACTCACCTTGAGACAATGTCAATTTGTAATTTTTCCTGTCTCTTGTTATTATCATACCAAGGATTTGGTTTGTAGCACCCAAATCCTTTATCACAAATGATTTAGCTAGTTTTCTTTTGAGCACATTTATATCTTGCATGTTAGAGCATGCAACAAGCATGTCATCCACATACAATAACAAGATAATATATCTTTCGTTATCTAGCCTCTTCAAGTAAACATAGTGGTCAAAATGACATCTATCATAACCTTGTTCTGTCATAAACTTATCAAATTTCAAATACCACTGCCTTGGAGCTTGCTTCAGGCCATACAAGCTCTTCTTCAACCTGCAAACCAAATTATCCTTCCCTTTGACCTCATACCCTTGTGGCTGCTGCATATAAATCTCTTCCTCCAAATCCCCATGGAGAAAGGCTATTTTTACACCTAACTGTTCAAGATGCAAATCTTCTACCGCCACTAGACTTAAAATAGTTCTAATTGAAGTCATTTTAACAACAGGACAAAATATTTCATCAAAGTCTATACCTTTCTTTTGTGCAAACCCCTTTACACAAATCTAGCCTTGTACCGCTTCTTGCCTCCATCTTCTTCCTTCAACCTATAAACCCATTTATTCTGCAATGCCCTTTTTTATGTAGGAAACTTAACCAGATACCAAGTCTAGTTTCTTACCAATGAGTCCATCTCCAATCCATGCCTTGCTCCCACTTCTTTCTAGTTTCTACCTACATTGCTTCTTCATAACATTCTAGTTCACCAGAATCAGTCATCAATAAATAATACAGTGAAGGAGAGAATCGTTCAGGGGGTCTACTTAACCTGGTAGAATTTCTTACAGTTGTAGGAGCTTCAGGTACCTGTTGTTGGTCTTGATTTTCTAGTTCCTTTGGAACTTCATTTTCTTTGATTTCATCAAGCATTATGTACTCTATGTTTTCCTTTTCTTCTTTCTTTCCCTGCAACCGATCTTTGTACATGACATTTTCATTGAATACTACATCTCTACTCCTAATGATTTTGTGATTTTTAAGATCCCATAAGTGATAACCAAAATCATCAACCCCATATCCAATAAAGGTACATTTCTTAGATTTAGCCTCAAGCTTTGTTCTATCATCTTTATAAATATGGAAAAATGCTTCACAACCAAAAGTTCTCAGAAATGAGTATTTTACCTATTTACCTATCCATGCCTCCTCTAGAATGCCACCATCCAAAGCGCTTGAAGGCCCTCTGTTTATTAAATAAACAGTAGTGTTTACAGCATCAACCCAAAACAATAAGGGCAACCCTACATGCAATCTCATACACCTTGCACGCTCCATGATTGTTCTGTTCATCCTTTCTGACACACCATTTTCTTGTGGTGTTCCAGGGACTGTCTTCTCTCTGTGAATCCCATTGTGTGAACAATAACTGTCAAACTCCTTGTTGCAGTACTTGCCTCCATTATCAGATCTTAGACATTTTAACCGTTTTTTTGTCTCATTCTCAACCAAAGCTTTCCACTTCTTAAAAGTATCAAACACAACATATTTTTTTCTAATGCAATAAACCCAAGTTTTTCTAGTTGCATCATCGATAAAAGTAACATAATAATGAGACCCATCAAGAGATTGTACCTGAGCTGGTCCCCATACATTTGTATGGACAAGCTCTAACTTTTCACTCTTCTTTTGTTTCCCAACCCTGAGAAATATAACTCTCTTCTGTTTTCCATAAACACAGTTCTCATAGAATTCCAAACTTACCTGCTTCAGATCTGGAAGTAGTTTCCTTGAGTGGAGAATTTGCATCCCCTTCTCACTCATGTGGCCAAGCCTATGATGCCATAGCGTCGCACCTATTTCTGTGGAAGCTACAGAGATAGAATAATCACTATTATGAGGACATAAATATAACATACCTACCCTATCTCCTTTTGCTATTACCAGTGATCCTTTAGTGATCTTCCACCACATTTCTCCAAACGTAGACAAAAGCCACTATCTCCCAATTTCCTTGTTGAGATCAGATTTATTTTCATAGCAAAAATGTGCCTTACATCCTTTAGCATCTAGTCATTTCCATTATTTAAATTAATCCGTACCTTACCCTTTCCAACAATTTTACATGGTTCATCATCCCCCAATAACACATGCCCAAAATCACCTTGAACATAATCATGAAATAATTTCCTATGGGGTGTAGCATGACATGAAGCCCCTGAATCTACTACCCAGTAATTGCTAGTATTATCTAATGCAAGAATCAAAGCATCTTGTAACACATCACCTGCTACATTCGCTTCCTGAGTAGTCTCTTGCTGCCTCTCACCTTTCTTCTTTGGTGCTTGGCAGTATTTCTTCAGATGTCCTTTCTTACCACAGTTCCAGCACTCTATTTTTCTGAATCTAGACTTGGATCTTCCCTTTTTAGAATTGTTGTGATTTCCTGGGTTCCTTCCTCTCTCTTTTTGTCTCCCTCCTCTCTCCATGGTCAATGCATTACCTGATGTCTCACCTGTGCTTTTTCTTCACATTTTCTCACTAAGAATAACACCAATAACATAATCAAACTTAAGAGTGTTTGAACTAGGGACAAAGTTACTTATAGCCATGACCAAGCTATTCCAGCTTTCTGGAAATGAGCACAAGATTAGAAGAGCCCTAACTCATCATCAAAGTTCACTTTTATAGAACTTAACTGACTGGTAAGTGTATTAAACTCATTTAAATGGTCAGCAATAGATCCACCTTCCGACATCTTCATATTAAATAAATGCTTCATTAAAAATACCTTGTTAGAAGCCGAGGGTTTTCCGTAGAGCTTACTCAATGTGCTCATTGCACCCTCTGTTGTTTTTTCTTTCAAAATATTGAAGTCCACTGACGAATCCAGGCACAGCCGTATTGTTCCTAGTGCCTTTCTGTCAAGAACCTCCCATTCTTCATCCTTCATAGCCGCTGGCTATTTTTATTTTCCGCCCAATGGAAAGTACAGATCCTTCTGGTAAAGATAGTCCTCCATTTGCATCCTCTATAGCTGATAGTTTTGGCCGTTAAATTTCTCAACCCTAAACTTTCCTTCTTCTACCATTGCTCCCACTTGAACCAGGAACCCTTCTTTCCTGCGAGTTTACCAACCAAATAGACCTTTTGGCTTTGATACCAATTGTTAGAAAATAGGACCGCAAAGCAATAACAGATATACAGTTAAATCATAAACAAGATGCAAAACACATTAAAACATTACAGAGAGACACAGATATAACGTGGTTCACCCAAATGATGGGCTACATCCACAAAGAAATTTCCGGTCCTTTTATTACAGTCCAGAAAGGTGAAGGGACACAACCTACAGCAAAACTACTGCACTTCCTCTTCATGCCCTCACAGTCTCTCTTCCAATACAAAATAATACCATACACAGTTGTGTTACAATGCTTTCTTTTATAGGGGAAATACCATGGGAAAATACTACGGTTAACCCAATACCATGGGTCCACAAAATTGTTGGCAAGGGGAATGAGTGTACAGTACACCTAGGGTACAAACACAACTAAATAATATCTCTGGATCTAGAAGATTAGGCTCCACAACCAACAGGATCTTCATCTCAAAGGAGTAGGAGGAAGAGGCGTTACCAGAACCGCTCATGAGATGAATTCAGGAAGGCAAAGCTGCCTACCTTCAATGGTGAGGTAAATACTGGTCAAGAAGATGAAGCTTGGCTTCTAGGAATAAGAAAATATTTCCAAGTCCAAGATTATTCTAGAAATATGAACGCTCGAGTAGCCATTTTCAATCTGACAGGAAGAGCGTATATTTGGTGGGAACACTTCAACAAAGTAAAGAAGATAAATGAAAGGAAGATTGTCTAGAAATAGTTCCAAAAATATTTCAAGCAAAATTACCTCTTGAACCGGTACTATGATGATAAAATCAAAGAATTCCATCAGCTGAGATTGGGACAAAAAAATATGGAGGAATATGCAAACAAGTTCTTGGAACTGCTGAGGTATGTCAGGTATATTAAAGATTAGAAGGTAAAAATCCAGCACTTTCTGAGTGGGCCGCCTTAGTCCTATAAGGACCAAATTGGGTTCTATGAACCCAGAACTCTGTATGAGGCAATAAGAAAATCCAAGTATTGCTACGAGCAAAGCAAGAGAAAACCTGACTACCAGAAGGTGTGGAAGAACAAGATGAATGAGAAGTCTGATCAGAGGAAGAGAGGTTTCAAACCTCCTAACTTCTGGAATCAACAGAAGAAACCATTCCAAGCTGAGAAGCAGCCAGCCAGAGTAATGGGAGAAAAGCCAAGAGAACCATAGCAGAATAGAGAACCACTTCAATGTTGGAAATGTGGAGGACCCCACATGCGCCAAAACTCTCCACTGGAGAATGAGGATGCAAGGCCAGCATACAATATTCAAGAGACAGAAACAGTAGGACAAGTAGCAAGGGCTGTACCTATAATTTATGCAGCACTGGAAGACTGCCAGGAAGATCACCAGTCAACGATGGTTGAAGTTGCAGGTAATATTGTTGAGCAATCTATTTCTATTTTGATTGACCCTCGTTCTACTCATAGTTATATTTCTCCTAGAGTAGTGGAGGTTTGTGCTCTTAGGAAAGCAAATCATAGCAATTCATGGTTAGTTCAGCTAGCCACTAGAACTAAGATAAAAGTTAATGAAGTGATGGATAAATGTCCATTTTTCATAAATGGACAGAGCACTTGCGTAGATATTAATGTTCTACCACTCGGTTCCGATGATGTTCTCATTGGAATGGATTTGTTAGAATCTCACAGGGTGAAGCTTGACTATTATAACAAGAATTTTGAATGCATGGATGGAGAAGGGAACCCAGTAGTTGTAAAAGGCATACCAAAGGTAATTTTTGTAAGGCATATTTCAGCGATGCAATTGAAGAATTTTTGTAGAAAAGGTTGACAGTTGTATGCAGCCCATATTGAGGAGGCAGTAGGGAATGAAACTCTCAATTTGGAAGACTATCACGTGTTGCAAGAATTCAGAGATGTTTTTCTTGATGAAATTCCAGGGTTTCCTCCAAAGAGAGACATTGATTTCATGATTGAGCCTGTGCCAGAAGCAACACCAGTGTCCAAATCACCTTACAGAATGAGTACACCAAAAATGTTCGAGCTGAAGATGCAGCTGCAAGAATTGTTGGAGAAAAAGTATATCAGGTTGAGTGTGTCTCCTTGGGGAGCACCAGTTCTGTTCATGAAGAAAAAATATGGTACACTCATATTTTGTATTGATTACAGGTAGCTGAACAAAGTCATGGTGAAGAACAAATATCCCTTGCGATAATGGATGACCTCTTTGATCAAATGAAAGGAGAAAAGGTATTTTCCAAGATTGACCTGAGATCTGGTTACCATTAGGTGAGAATCAACGATGAAGACATTCATAAGATAGCCTTTAGAACAAGATATGGACATTATGAGTTTATAGTGGTACCATTTGGTCTCACAAATGCACCAGCAACATTTATGTGCCTTATGAATAGTGTCTTCAGGAGGTATTTGGACAAATTTGTTCTTGCTTTCCTTGATGAAATTCTTGTTTATTCTAAAAATGAAAAAGAACATGAAGAACATATGAGACTAACATTGCAATTGCTCAGAGAACATCAGCTGTATGCAAAGCTTAGCATGTGTGACTTATATAAAGATAGAATTCAATACTTGGGTCACATTATTTCAGAAGAAGGTATATCCGTGGACTCTGACAAGATTGAAGCTATCAAGAATTGGCCTACTCCAAAGAATGTGACAGAGGTAACATCCTTTATGGGGCTTGCAGGATACTATAGGAGATTCATGGAAAGATTCTCCAAGGTTGCACATGCTATCACTTCTTTGCAAAGGAAGGGGATAAAGTTCGAATGGACCTCGAAGTGTGGAGAAAGTTTCCAACGGTTAAAGTATCTTCTCACCAGTGAACCGGTCTTAAAATTTGCATACCCAGAGAAATATTTTGTGGTATGTACGGATGCATACGGTCAAGGACTTGGAGAAGTTCTTATGCAAGACAACCATGCGATATTCTATGAATCCAGAAAGCTAAAGGAGCATGAGAGGAATTATGCCACTCATGATATGGAACTTGCAGCCATAGTACATGCTATCAAGATGTGGAGGCATTACTTGATGGGCAGAAAATTTGAGTTAAGGACAGACCACTGTGGTCTGAAATTTTTGTTTGATCAGCCTACTCTAAATGCTAGGTAAGCTATATGGCTGGAATTTTTATGTGAGTTTGATTTTGAAATCAAGCACATAAAAGGGAAAGAGAACAAGGTAGTTGATGCACTCAGCAGAAAGGTGTAAGAGATGCATGTGGCATCTATTAGTAATTTCCAATTATATTTGAGACAACAAATTATTAATCATAATGCTAAAGATGAAATGGATGCACAGGTAAAGGACCAATTACAGCAGCAAAGCCTTTAAAATAAGTATGAAGGTTATAAGTTAGAAGAGGATGGACTTCTTACTTATAAGAGCATAATGTATATTCCAAATGTGGCAGATTTGAGGAGGGTTGTTATGCATGAAATCCATCAAACTCCATATCTTGGTCACATGGGATATCAGAAGACAATTGCTATAGCAAGGAAGTAGTACTTTTGGCCAGGCATGAAGAAGGACATGGCTGAATATATTTCAAGGTGCATGAAGTGTCAACGGGTACAGGTGGAGAATCAACACCCAACAGGTTTGTTACATCCTTTGTCTGTTCCAGAATGGAAATGGGAACTTATTTCTGTGGATTTTATTACAGGATTTCCAATGAATTGGAGACAACATGATTCCATCATGGTTGTGGTGGACAAGTTGACGAAGGCAGCTCATTTTATAACAGTTAAGTCCACGTACAAGACAGATGAAATTGCTAATATTTTCATGAAGGATATTTTTTAATTGCATGGATTGCCTAAGTCAATAGTCTTTGACAGAGATGTTAAGTTCACCTCTAAATTTTGGAAAGGATTGTTTGCAGACTTGGGGACAAAGTTAAATTTCAGCACTGCCTACCATCCTCATACTAATGGTCATACCGAGAGAGTTAACCAAGTGCTTGAATACATGATTTGCATGTATGTGATGGACAAACCATCCATGTGGGAAGACTATTTACACTTGGTAGAATTTGCTTATAACAATGGATAGCAAGCATCCTTGGGGATGAGTCCATATGAAGCTTTGTATGGAAGGAGGTGCAAAACACTAGTAACTTTGGATAACCCAGTGAACAGAGTTGTGATCAATCCAGAATTGCTCAAGGAGACGGAGCAAGGAGTTGTAAAAATTAGACAGAATCTAAAGGAAATCTAGGACAGATAGAAAATCTATGCAAATACGCATAGGGTGAATAGAGAGTTCATTATTGGGGATCATATTTACCTCAGGGTGAAGGCAAAGAAAATTTCCTTGAAGCTTGGGAGTTGTGCCAAGCTGCCTCCTAGATACTGCGGGTCTTTTGAAGTGCTTGAAATAATAGGACCAGTTTCATATAGACTTGCATTTCCTGCTAGCACTAGGGCTCATAATTTTTTTCATGTTTCTTTTCTTAAGAGATATGTACATGATCCTAACCATGTAATAAATTGGGATGTGATTCAAGTGGAACCAGAGGGAGAGTTCCAAATCGATCCAAAGCGCATCCTCGCCAAGAAGGTCACAATGCTCAGAAACCGATCCATAGGGTAGGTCAATGTGCAATGGGAGCATTACGGTCCTGAAGAATCTGCATGGGAGCTGGAGGATGCCATGCGATTGGCATGTCCGTTTTTGTTCAATTATGCAGAGTGCTGAGGGAAGTACCAGCAAAGCATTTTTGTTCAAATGTTGTAAAGCACTGAGGACAATGCTGTTGAAGGGGGAGGGGAATGTAACACCCCAATTTTGACCCCATTTGCATTTAATAATTATGATGTAAATAATCATCATGTGGAGCTCAAGGAAAAAGCCCCACCATTGACTTAGTGTTTATGTTTTGGTTATTAAGGTTGGGCAGATGGTATTTTATGCTAGTTGAACATTAAAAAGTTGGACATCATGTTAAATTTTCAATTTTAATTAAAAACCTACAGCCATCTATTGTCAACGCAAAAAAATGAGATGGGGGCATGATATTACCTAAGGATAAAGGGGGATGGGAAGAGGAGGCATAAATTCAAAATGGGCAGAGCACCCATTTCTGAAAAACGTTTCTTAATTTTCTTGGGCAAGCAAAACACCAGAAACGCCTGCCTTTCCCTCATGCAATGGCATTTCACCTTCCCCTCACGATTTGGGGCAGTGTGTGGAACATTTTTGGAATTCAATCTTCATTCATGTAGCAAGCAAAAACCGCTCTGAGTCTTGATGCTTCATGAATTATCATGTTCTATGAATTGTTTTCCTTTTTACGATTTTCGTATCTGTTAGTCGTTTCTTGAATGCAAATGCCCAGAATCCGATTTGTGTTTTTGAATTGAATGACCAGCAAATGATTTTGTTTTTGGTAATTGCAGTAGTCGATATGGCTCAGGAAATGCTCAGAAATTCGTAGTTGTTGTGTGTGTGTATCCCTTGGTTATGTTACGTTTTGTTAATCCCAGAACTAAGATCGTTGTGTGTACATCCTCTTTTAACATTTGAACTAATTTGGGGAATGGAAAAATGGAGTCTGGACTTTCTTGGTAAACCTAGTGTGTGAAGGAACCTCACAGACCAATATAGAGGGCTGATTTTCTTCTTTGCATACCCTGAATAGTATTGGAAGGGAAGGCATGGCCTGAGGGACTATGTAGCAGAGAAGGGGATGCTTCCTTGTGTTGGATGTGTAAATGTTTATAACTCATTCTAGATCTGATATAGGTGTCCATAGATTTGGGTTTGAGCTCACTAGCTTAGCAGTCAGTCTTCCCACCTCCTTGGTATCTTGATAAACCCAATTGGAAGGATGGCTTGGCTGGTAGCTTCATAAACCCATCTGTTGGCCTGGATGTGTCTCATGCAAATTTTGGCTAAGTGTAAACCATTGTCTGTGTAAGCCTGATAAACTGAACTAGAAGGATGGATTGGCTGGTAGCTTGATAAAACCATCTGTTGGCTTGGCTATGATTTGTATAAACTTTGGCTATTTGTAAGTTTGATAAACCCAAGTGTGTTGGCTTGGTTGAGTTTTATTGTATCCTTGGCTATGGAGAAGTCTGCTAGTGTTCCTTATTCCTTGGGTAAATCATGCCTAGCTCAGGGGTGGCAGTGTTGTTGAGAGATTGATGAGTGCACTGTCCTGTGGTTGGGTGGAACGCTGCAGCGACATAGCTGGTTGCGAGACAAGCTTCTCTAAATTTGAGCATATAGATCTGTAGACAAATACACAACTCACAAAGTGGATCTCACAATTTACTCAGCAATTGAAGAATGAGAATGAAACAGTGCAAAAGGCTTGCAGCTGTGAATGCTTTCATTAATAAAAAAAGTAATCCGATGATAATTACAATGAAGTAAAATGGATTTAATAGCCACAAGAAATTCGAATCCACATGAGGAACTTCGAATTGATTAGACTCTACTTGACTGTAGGTAACCAAGACCTTGTCTAAATCACTATCGGAGGACTCAGTAGTTAACTGACCTTGTCTAAACCATAACCGGAGTTCATCAGAGCTCTAAAACACAACTAAAGTTTTACATTCAATGTTGACTAAGGTTAATTGACTGTGGTAGGTGAGAAATGCGCCCCACATGTGTGCAGTCAAGTAAACCTAGCACTAACTGAATGTAGAGGACTAGAACTGAATGTAACTGAGTCCTAACTTAGCTTGACTAGTCATTAACTAAAGTGAACTGACCTTGGTTGGTTTTGGCACTCCCAGTGGCTTCCTAAATTGTAGGGATTGATCTAGGAGGCTCCTAAACTTATGCAATCAAGTGCATTAAGTGGTAGTGAGCCTCAATTAGTGTTCCCCACACTTTAGTAACTGAAACATGTGCCCCAATTAGGTCAAGTGGACCCAATGGTGTTAATGACTATAAATAGACTGGATGGACTCCCGATTTAGACATGACTCCCAATTTAGACATATGACCAAATTTGGACAAGGGAGGATTAATAATCCTAACAGCTTCTGATAAAGATAAGTATCTCTTTTGTTTCAATCCTTGCATCTATACTTGTTTATAAATTAATATGAAATGATGAATGCTTGAATGACATGTGTTGTGTTTTGGCAGTATATTTCATGAATGATGCATCTATGTGTGTAATTACTTCAATGAATTTTCTCAGTTTTTATGAAGTTAGATCGACTGGATTGGTGATGGCCTGGATGTTGGAAATTGGTTTTATACTTAGAAATTTTCATGAGCTGATCAAATTTCTACAGATTTTTCCCTTCAACAACTTGTGGGATGCGGGATGCGGAAATGTGCCTTGTAGAAGTTTGGACTCCGCATTTTCCCTTCCGCAATTCCATTTCCACAACTTGCGGGATGCAGGATGCAGAAATGCACCTTGCAGAAGTTTGAACTCCACATTTTCCCTTCCACAATTCCATTTTTGCAACTTACGGGTTGCGGGATACAGAAATGAGTATGGTAAATTTTGATTTCTGCAACTTTGATCTCCACAACGGCTATTCCGCATGTGGGATGCGGAATGGGGAATGTGGCATGCGGGATGCAGGGTGCGAGAGTGAAATTTTGATATGTTTCTGATTCCGCAAGTGAATCTCTCCACACCATTGATTTTCTATGCGATGATTCTCTACCGTTCGATCTCTTTGCGATTGGGGAAGATAAAGAGTTATACCCAGTCCAGATCAGAATGTTAGCAGGAGAAACTCTTGCTTGTGTAGATCTTTAAAGAAAAAAAGCAATCGGGAATCATCGTACGAGTGCAGAATGAGAGAAAGGTAACTCAGGTAGAAGAGTTGGGTCACATTCTCTACTCCGAGGTGAGAGGGGAGGTGACAGTTGTCAATGGTTTTCTTCATTTATGTCTTGCATAGGCTAGGATTTCACAACTAACCTATTTTTGTAGTCCCCTTTTTCTCGAGGTATTTGTAATTCGTCTTTGCAGTGAATTCAGTGTGATTTTCAGTATATGAGAATCACTTTTGAGACAGTTTGGCTTAGTTGGGCTTCTATAGGTTTTAATACTTTTCCCATTTTTATAGCTTGGAAGATTTTAAAGGGAAGAAACAAAAGGATTTTGTAAGACAAAATATTTTAGTAGATTATCTTGCTATTAGTGTTGTTTCTTTCTATAAGGAATATGGGCCAATGAGTCACAGTGGTATAAAGAGGAGTGTATAGTTTTCATAATTTAATAATTCCTTTCTTATCAGTTATTTTGATGGTGCCTCCGTGGAGAAATATTGTGGTTGTGGATTTTAACTTAAAACTATATTCTACATATTTCTTTAGATGTTGGTTTGGTGGGGGAAATGACAATACTATAAGAGCATAGTTGTTGGCATGCTAGGGTTTGTTATATTTTTCTTTTGTTTGAGGTTGTGCAAAAATTCACATTTGTTGGGATTCCAACTGTGTTGTGGACTAGATTTTGGATCATTAACACTTACAGGTGGTATACCTTTCTTATTGGATGGAGCAGAATGTTAAAGGACTAAAGGAATATTTTAGATCTTTCTCTTGCGCTCATGTGTTTCGAGAGTTCAACTGGATAGCAAAAAACTTATCTAATAAGGTGGTTGATGAGGATTTTGGTGCCCTCAAGTTGGAAGAATTTCAAGACAGATCTTTACTAAGAAAGGGGACACTCAATTATTTTGAGGTGTCATACTTAAGTTATATTTTGTCTTGCTTCTATATCTTTTCTATGTTTGAGAATTTTGTTATATTCTCAGGTTTTGTGAGCTTTATTTTCAACTCATTTTTACCAAGTTTTCTTACTTTTTTTATATTTTTTTCATTTGACTATGATGAGGACATTATGAGGCTATGATGTAAATTTTGAGTTAATATTATAAGATGCAAGTTTTTATATCTAATAGAAATTGAATTTTCCTTTTGGAAAACCAACTATGTTGTGATCTTTACATTGCCAACTCTATTTTTGATATTGATTAGAAATCACAAAAAGTTCCAAAATTTATTCAACGATCATGCCGATGAGATTGTCTTGTAGTCCTTTCAATGAAAATTTATTAAGAATTAGACCTAAATCCATTGCAATGAAAAGTAATATATGATTTTGATTCATTGATCAATATAACTAAACAATCAATGCAACCATCACACTGATTGTTTTATTATGAATCATAATCATATATTACTTTTCATTGCAATGGATTTTAGTCCAATTCTTAATAAATTTTCGTTCAAAGGACTACAATACAAGATCATCGACATGATCGTTCAACAAAACCACCCACTAGCAATTTTTTTTAATAGTACAAACTGTCGTCGTATATCAGACGAACACCTTTTATAGATTCATAGCACACGCATCATATATCTGAATCTACCACTGACGATAAACCTCGTTGGATGAATAACATCCTTGTTGAATATTCTAGAGAAAATCGACAAAAAACTGGAGTTAAATCCAGCGAAACTCTGTAGTTAACTCCAACAATGTATCGTCAAGAATATTCGTCAATTATGCGTCAGTTTTTACGAAGTTTTTAACGCACTTATAGTCATCATGTAACCAACGTTTATGTGTAGGATACACAATGACTACAGTTTCGTCATATAAATCGACAAAATCCCATCGATGAACAAATAATTTTGATTTTGCTAGAGAGCTGACGAACCATTGTCAGATTTTGGGTCCAAATTTAGTAGTGATTCCAAGAGGATTATCACCATGGACCATGTCTCCTTTAGGATTGGGAATATAGGGAGTGTTCCAAAGTGGGTGAGTAGTGGAATTATAGACCCTATAGGTTCAATTTCAATTGAATGGAAAGATTATGTCCAAGCTTTGAAACATTATGGTATTATTCTCAATTAGGAGAATGACTCACTTACTTGGTCTTGGAACAATGGCAATGATTAGGTAACTGTTAAACTTTCTTACTAGTCTATCATTTGTTCCATCTCTAATGAATATGGATGCTGGTGGTATATGGTTATCTGGAGGTGGGAATATCCACTCAAAATTAGATTTTTCATCTAGTTGGATTTAGAAAATAAAGTGCTTACTTGGGATAACTACTTGAAGAGAGGAGGGATTGGCCCAAATGATTGTGTTATATGTTTAAATGCATATTAAGAAAGTATTATTCATTTGTTTGTACATTGTTCCTTTGTAAAGAAGGTTTGTAAGGCTCTTAAAGGGGTCCTAAAATTTAAGTGCAAGTGGATATTAGTGTCTTTAGCTAATTTGTAGGATGGAAAGATCGATTAAAAGTGAAATTTGTGGTCAATACAATGAAATCCCTTATTACCTCTATTGGGATATTTGAACCCATAGAAGCAAAGTGTTGTTTGAGTGATTGTAATCAAATGTTAGTATGGTTACACAAATTATTCTGGTCTTTCTTCCTGAGAGGCACCTTAGAACAAATACTCCTTCTATCAGAATGACAAACCAACCGATGTTTATTGAAAATGTTCATGTTGATTTCTTTGATGGGGCTTGTCAAAGACTTGATATCAGGTGTGGTATGGGGATGTTTAAAGGTGAATATGTCCCACTTTTAAGGATCAAGATGGGTGGGGGCATTGGTTCCAATACCATATAAGAATTGCTTTCTCTTTGGGATATTTCAAAATTTGCTTTCATAAAGAATATTGACATATTGTAGGTGGTTGTGGATTCTAGAGAAATCATTGAGTGGATCTTTGGTAGGGATTATCTTTTAGTCCTCAATCTAGGTGGTTGGAAAAGGAGGGTTAAACCATTGTAGTAAATCTTCCAAGATATTCTTTTACAACATAATTTTAAAGAATTCAATGATGAGGATGACATAATTTCCAAGGAATCCCTAGGCATGGAGGAAGGTTTACTTTCTTTTGAATAATAAAACCTTCACTCTATTTCTAATATCTTTTATGGGGCTTATGAGAGACTTGCTATCAGGTGTGGTATTGGGGTTGTTTGAAAGGTGAATATGTCCCACTTTTTCAAGCTCAAGATGGGTAGGGGCATTGTTTCCAATATCAAGGAAGAATTGCTTGCTCTTTGGCATATTTCAAAATTTTCTTTCACAAAGAATATTTGCAGATTGTAGGTGGTTGGGGATTCTAGAGAAATCATTCAGTGGATCTTTGGTAGAGCTTCTCTTTCAGTCCTGAATCTAGGTGGTTGGAAAAGGAGGGTTAAACCATTGTTGGAAAGCTTCCAGGATATTATTTTCTAGCATATTTTTAAAGAATTCAATGTTGAGGTTGACATAATTTCCAAGGAATCCCTAGGGATTGAGGAAGGTTTCCTTTATTTTGAATAATACAACCTTCAGTCTATTTCTGATAGGGTGTCTATTCAAGACTTTTAGCTCTTTTTTGTTGAGAGTTGTAGTCTTCCTTTTTGTTAGGATGGACTCATAATATCATATGCGATTATGAGCTATATGTTACTTGTTTTGGTTTTAACATTTCTTTTAGAAAGGAAGGAGGTGGTTGGTTTCATTTTTGTACAGAACTAATTTTTGTTTTTGACGCAAGACATATTATGTAGACTATATTTGATTCATAATATAAATATCAAATATATGATTTTTCGTTATTGAAAAAT
>LPNX010317559.1:197812-235302 GCA_001517045.1 Pseudotsuga menziesii | reverse complement strand
ATTAAAAACTATCACATTCAATATTCTATAGTGTAAAGTTTAAATTTACTTAATAAATGAGGGTCACAACAATGATTTTTACGGTCATGGTTTCGAAGGGTGGTTGGCAAAGGGCGAGATGCCTAGGAGGGATTGCAGATGCGAGCCTCTCACATAGCGCTGCCTATCTTTGAGTCATTGCACTCGGTTACTCCTATTTTCACACATTTTTTCTTGACACCAGGTATTTCTGTATTGTTGTGTTTCTCTGGTAGTGTTCGGCTTTGGTTCTACATCCTTTTTTGGGGGGTTTTTTAAGCAATGCTTCCTAAGAGTTGCTATATTTTGTTGTGCCTTTCTAGTAGGGTTTGGCGTGTTTTCTAGTTCTTGTTCCGGGTTTCTTGTAGCGTTATTTCTTTTGGCTTGTTTGGCTGCCTGCATTTACCCTATGATCATTGTTTCCTTGCGTTGGGGGTTTTGTCGTTTTCTTCTGTTTCGAACTGCGGTGAGCTGATATCCTGTGGTGGTTTCAAGCTCACTGTAGGTTTTGTTTTATTTATCTTCGATCTGGTTACTGTGCTTCCCCCCCACATGCGGTATACCACATGGAGTTCCTCCCCTTCTCTAGGGGACTAGTACCAACCATGCTCAAAAAGTGGGAATTGGGTTTCTTCTGTTTTGATGTTGTTTGATGGTTCTTATGGGTTACGTTGGTTTTCTCCTCTTGCGTGAATTTTTACATTGTTTTGATGTTCTTGTCACCTGGAACTCATTAGCGCCCACGTCACTTAGTATCTTTTGTCTTTTGGCACTCATTGTCACCCTGTTTCACAGGGTTGACTTCTGGGGTCTTCTCTGTCTCTCTAGGCACTCGAGTTTTTTTTGCTTTCCTGGAGATTTCGAGGGTTTGTCCTTGTTTCCCCTATCGTCAGGTTTCTTTGGCCCCTTTGTGAACAGTCCTCACTTTTTGTTGGCCTGGTCTGCTTTTTCCACTTTTGCTCGTTGTGGAACCTAGGGCACGTCCGTCTCGTGGGTGAACGGGTTTCTTTCTCTTAGGCTCCTTTCGCTTCCTGTTCTTGGGCCTATCCTTTTGGGCTCGATGGGTCTAGGTCTTGACCGTTTCTTTCTCATGTTTGTTCTGATACCCTCTTCATGTTAGGGTTTCTCGTTTCCTGGGGTTTCTATGGACGGGTGTATCCTACTGGTTGTTGTGTCGGGACACCTGACAGACTTCTTTACCTGTCTTGTTTTCAGTAGACTTCATGGAAAAGGACACGGGCCCCCCGTGGGGACCTTCTCACTCTCGTAGGGGAAGGAATTCAAGGGGTATCAAATCACTTGAGGGAAAGTATCGCTTTGTGCTTGGGCATGATATTTATATGGACCGAGTTGAGTCTCTCTGCACCCGAGCTCTGGTGGGTAGGATGGAATATTGTCACTTGGGTAAAAAGGAATGGGTCAAGTGGGAAAATGAGCACTGGAAGCTGCTGCTTACTTACATCCCCACCATTAGTCTGCTCTCAAAAGGCTGGATCGTCTTCGTGTTTCTGGAATCAAATCATGCTTAGTATCATCTTAGAATCTCTATGGAGAATTGGAAAGGGCTCCCTGGTTTTGAGAAGATGGCACGCTCATTTTGACCCTTTAAGGGAAAGGGTGAAAAAATGCCACCTCTAGGTTCTTTTACCCTTGCTGCCTTTCCCTCCTTGGAGAAAAGGTATCCTCGAAGGCATTGCCAATAACATCGGCATATTTGTCATAGTTGACAACGATTATCATCTCATTTACAACAAAAGGATGGCAAGGGTGCTTGTTGAACTAGATATCTCTGCTGGCCTTCCGGCAGAGGTTAAAATCCTCTGTAAGGAGCGCCTTTTTGTTCATCATCCAGACTATCTCCATGTACCCTTCCATTGGAGCCGATGTCATGATATTGGGCACTTGCACAGGACCTATCCTTTCCTCCTCCGAGGATCTGATAGCATGAGCAGGGATGGGTCACTTTCTCCTGCACCCCAGCTTTCTCCTGTTTTTGAATCTTCTCTAGCCCATCTGAAGACAGTTATTTACTCTCAGGCTCTCTCATTTTTCGGTGATGTCTCAGACTCGATGCTTGAATCTTTGGATGTTTTTGATGCTGGTATCCCCCCTAGCAATCCTCATTGCCAAGAATTGCTCTCAGACCCCCCCTTGGTAACTTCTTCAGAGTCCCCTCCCTCTCTGTCACCTCCCTGCATCTCAACCTCTCCTCTTCTGGACCCCTCTCCCTTGGACTCTGTCCTCCCCTCCACCCCGAATGTCCTTCCTTTACTCTCCTACGAGGATTTTCCTTCTCTCCCTCGACTTGTATCTACGGATACCCAAGTCCCCTTGCCTCTTAGCCCCTGTTCATCCCCTTCCTTCTCAGATCCCTCCCTTCAGAAATCCCTGTCCATATTTTCTACAAAAACCCCTATCTCTCCCTATACCTTACCTTTGAACTCCATTTGCTTTGGAAACATTATAGTCAGGAAAAAGAAAAATGAAAAGTTGGCCACTCTTAGGCTAGAGCTTCCTGAAAACCCACCTTACACCCCTCTTTCTTTACGTATTAAGAATGCTGCGAGAGGCATCTTTGGAAATATTTCTCGGGGACTTAGAGCATCATCTCCCCACACAGATGTCTCTTTATGAAGATTTTATCCCTCAATGTCCGTGGTCTGGGAGGCACGACCAAACAAAGTTGCCTTCGCTCGCTTCTTCTCTCACTTTCTCCTGACTTGATTATGTTTCAAGAAATGTTGTGCAGTACTTACCCATCCCTCTTAGATTTCTCTAAACTCATGCCAAACTGGGAATTTTGTGCCACGAATGCTTTAGGCCTCTCAGGGGGGTTTTCTCACTTCTTGGAACCCTCTTTCTATCAGATGCCTTGCTTTCAAAATGGCTACAGGGATTCTTGTCAAGGCCAGGTTCCGTGGTAACTCGTCACCCTTGGCGATCCTCAACTGCTATGGCCCCTACTGCAACTGGGATCTCTTTTGGAATAATGCTTTGACTGGTGGCCTTCTTAATACACCAAATTTGATTCTTGCAATTGACTTAAACCTGACTCTGACTACTGCTGAGATATGGGGGAAAAAAGCACAAATTGATCCTCTTGGGCGACACTTCAAACATCTTTTTTCCTCGATAAACCTTGTCGATACAGCCCCACCGTATGCAGGTCCCACCTAGAGAAATGGGAGGACTGGGGATGATGGGATAAGTAAGAGGCTCGTTTGTTTTTTGTCATCCTCCTCTTTGATCCCTGAACTTCATAGACATCGGTTTTGGGCTCACCCCTCAGATATCTTAGACCTTTTCCCCATTTGTCTTGAGTGGAAAACTTGTGAGGGGACCCATAGCTATCCCTTCAAGTTCAATAGATCTTGGATTTTGGACCTGGATTTCACTCATATGGTCAAAAGTGTGTGGTCTGTTCTGATGCCCACAGACATTGATGATGATATGGGGTTATTATCACACAAGCTCAGAATGCTCAAAGGAGAGGTAAAATCCTGGATCAAACAAAAAATTGTTGAAATCGATAAGGAATCCCTCAGCCTGGATGATGACATCAATGCTCCACTGACTTCCTCCACCTCGGGAATTCTTTCCCAAGATAATCAGAAGACTCTAAATGAACTCATATCGAAGAAGAGAAGCATTTTGGCTCACAGACTGCTTACTTGGCAGCTTAAGAGTAGATCCCTCTGGGTTGTACAAGGTGATTCAAATGCTAAAATTTTTCATGCCTTAGCATCAGGACGTAGAAACCAAAATGCTATCTGGGATTTAAAAGATGAGGAGGGGAACTAGGTGGATGATAAGGCTGGCCTGAAGACTCTGGGTATCAGACAATTCTCCCAAATCTTCAAAGATGACGACCGGTCCTGTATTTTGGCTCAGCTCAAAGTTATCATGTTTTTTCCTTCTATACTATCCAATGAGGAGGCTAGTGGATTTATTGAGGAGGTTTCTTTGGTGGATATAGAGGGGGCTCTAAACTATTTAAAAAAGGACAAGAGTCCTGGGATAGATGATTGGCCAGTAGAATTTTTCCTCAATTTCTTTGATTTGTTGGGTGGGTATTTACTAAAAGCGTTGGAATTCTCTAGGAGATCTGGAAGGATCGCTCCTTCCTTAAACTCCACCTTCCTTGCCATGATTCCCAAGAAGGACAAGCCTGTCTCTTTTGTTAATTTTAGACCCATCTCTCTATGCAATCTGGTATACAAGCTCATTTCAAAAAATATAGCTCTCAGGTTAAAACCCCACTTGGATGCCCATATATCTTAGGAACAATTTGGATTTCTCCAAAACAAGAAAATTGTCGAGCCCATTGATATCACTCGGGAGATTCTACATATTGTCAAGACAAAAAATAAATGTTCCCTCATCCTTAATCTTGACTTGGTAAAATCATTTGATAGAGTCAACTGGTCTTTTCTCAGACTCATCCTACTTCAAATTGGGTATCCTCTCCAAGGGGTAAATTAGATAATGGGTTGCTTGTCATTAGCAAACTTTGTTGTGCTGGTAAATGGAACTCCTTCAATTTTTTTCTATACCTCCAGGCGCATAAGACAAGGATGTCCCTTATCTCCCCTACTTTTCATCCTTGTCAATGAAGGTCTCAGTCTTTTAATCAAGGATTCCAAGGCAAATGGACTTAGCAAAGGTATTAAAATTTCATCAGCCCTTTCTCTTACTCACCTCTTATTCGTGGATGATGTAATACTTTTGGGTACTGGAACCCTTGTTGAATGAATATATTTTGAGGTCATTTCGAACACCTTCTGCAAGGCTTCAGGGATGAGCATCAGTGTAGAAAAATCGGGGTTTCTCTTTAACAACATAGAAGAGGGATCTATTCTCAGTATAGCCCAGGTTTTACCCTACAAGATGGAAAATATTTCAAAAGGCTTTAAGTATCTCGATTACTTCATTAAACCTCTGGGGTATAAGGTGAAAGATTGGCTCTGGCTGATTCAAACTTTTGAAAGAAGGATAAACCATTGGTCTCATAAATGCCTCTCTTTGGGAGGTAGACTGGTACTTATTCAAGCTGTTTTATCTGGCTTGCCCATGTACTGGTTGGCACTTGCACCTTTACCCATCTCTGTTCTGGTCAGACTCAGAAGGTTAATCTTTTCTTTTCTGTGGGGCTCCTCGAGGGAAAAGAACAAGTACCACTTGGTTAATTGGCAGCACCTTTCATGGCCAAAAGAGGCGAGTAGTTGGGGCATTCAAAATATTTCCCGGTTCAGTATTGTCCTGAGATTAAAACAACTCTGGCTGGTCTTACATGGAAACGGTCTTTGGCACCAGGTTATTATCAGCAAGTATTTAAAGAAAAGAACAGTGGTGTCGTGGCTCAGGGACAAAAACTTTGTTGTTCTTGGTTCTTCCATTTTCTGGAATGGGTTCATGAATACCCTTTCTTGGCTCGGGAAATGCCTAGCATGGCAGGTAGGAAATGGAGAAGATGTCCTTGTAGGAGTGGACCCGATTATTGGCAATCCTTCTACCTCTGATCTCCCATTTGGTCTTCGGGAATATCTGGAGGATTTTGGTATCACATCTCTGCACCAAGCATGTAATTCTTTGCCAGGAATGCATGCATATTGGTTTTCAGCTGAGGACTTGGATATTGGTGGAAATTGGAAAGAAGCTTGGGATGACTATATGCGGGGTCTAGAACAAGGCTGCATCCGTCTCAATTCTAATGCAGACTCTTTAGTATGGACACACAATAAACATAATGGAAATGTTTCGGAGGCCTTGGTTTACGATATGATTGTTCATTCATCCTCTCCCCTAACCTGTAGTAAGGTTTTTTCCATTCTATGGTGCTACAAAATTCCTTTGAAAATTCGATGCTTCATTTGGCTGGCCTTGGGAAATAAGATTCTCACCTGGGAAAATCTTCAGAAAAAAGGGTGGATTGGGCCTAGTATCTGTGCACTTTGTAAGATGGGTGAGGACTCTGTCCATCATTTTTTTTATCTCCTACTCCTTTATCAAAACTGTGCATGAATGTCTCTGTGAACGTTTTCACTATCAACCCCCTTCTCCAACTGGCTCACTCAGCTCATGCTTGAAAAGATGGTTTGCAGAGTACTCTAGACACTCGGACTATAGCTATCTTCCTTTCTTTATATTTTGGTGCATCTAGAAAGGCCGCAATCTATGTATATTTGAAGGAAAAATGCCATCAGTCCTTGGCATGATTCACCAGATTGAATATTTCACTCAGTTGTATCCGGTGGAAAGATTAAAGAACAAAAAACTTAGGATTGTTGGACCTGGCCTAACTCTGGTCTATCCCTATGGCTTCTTTGATGGGGCAACTGTTGATTACAAGGGTGGAGTGGGGTTTTTTTTGGCTCTAAATGAGTCCCACACTTTATGTTTTGCAATGGGGGCAGGTATTTGTACAAATACTAAAGCAGAACTTATGGCTCTTTGGGCTTTGCTGTCTATGGAAAACATCATGGGGATCCCATTGTTGAATATTTTTGGGGACTCAACAGTTATCGTTAACTGGGAAAAACTTCATGCCTCACTGGATCCTCCAGATTTTAGTCACTGGTGTATGGACACCAGAAGACTGATCTCCTACTTTTCTTTTATGACCTTCAACCATACATATCGAGAACACAATCAGCTTGTAGACAGGTTATCAAAAAAAGCCCAATCTTTGGCTCTTGGATGTGGCTCTTTCTCTGAGTTTATTGATGGCAATTTTGTCATGACTAATACTTTTCATCTCTTTTGACCATGGTGCAAGAGCTTTGCTCCTTCTTTTTTCAGCACCTTTTTTTCTCGGTCTTTATTGTTTATTTGGAGCGGGCTTTTTTCTGATCACAGTCTCTGCACATCTTGTATCCTCGATATGTATGATTGTTTGGTCAGGTCATGAAATTGTGAGACTTCTTGTATCAGAATCTTCAAAAGACCTTCAGTCTATATGAGCGATGTCCTGCGTCTCTCTCCATTGCTTAATCAAAATGTTGAGACTGTTTTTGGCTGTATGCATGAATCAACATCCTCACTATGTATTTTCTCAAAAGTGCCCCACTAGCTGGAATGTATTTCAGATGTCCTTTGATTCATTTAATGAATAACAAGGTCAGGCTTTTTTCTTCTGAAAAAAAAAATTACTTAATAAACACTTTATATATAAAGAAGGCTTAGAAAAATCACCATATACTTCATAATATTAACATTTATAGATTTATATTTTTTTAATCTCATTCATCCAATTTATAGTTAAACGACATATTTAGTCTTTATCTTTCATTATATATATCAATTAATCTATTTACTTACTATTTAAAATAATATTAATTAATTAAATAAATTAGTAACTTCATCATATTCAATATTATAAAGTTTAATTTTACTTACTAAACACTTTACATATAAAGAAAAGGAGAATTAGAAAAATCACCATATACTTGATCATATTAAAAACTATCACATTCAAATGATTCAATATTCTATAGTGTAAAGTTTAAATTTACTTAATAAACAGTTTATATATAAAGAAGGCTTAGAAAAATCACCATATACTTCATAATATTAACATTTATAGATTTATATGTTTTTAATCTCATTCATCAAATTTATAGTTAAACGACATATTTAGTCTTTATCATTCATTAATTTATATTTTTTCCTCATTCGTCAACTTAATAATTAAACACCATATTTAGTCTTTATTAAATATGATTATTTTATGAAAAATGTAATTATACTTCTTAATCGAAATTTATTTAATTGCAAAAATTATCAATGTTTACTTTTGAAAAAATTGGATATGATGTGAAATGGAAAGATTATTGGTTATGGATTGGTTGATTTTTTTAATATGTATTTGACTTATTAGTTTTTTTCTTAATTTTTAAAAAATATTTATTTAACTTTTTAGTGTGTTTATTAGTCCTTGCTTCGCTAGCAAGGACTCTTGTAATGGCCTTGCAGCCATTTTCATTAGTTCAGTACAAAAATCAATATAACTCTTAACCTTTTATCCTAAGTCTGCACCAAAATCAATATGAGTTTTAATCGCTCCTCTTTTTCTCTACCAATGAGAAAAATCGTCCTATTTACTCCACTAACGACGTAATTTCTTTTCATATTTTGCCTCATTTTGAGGCAGAGTGTGCATTGCTCTAACAAAACATAACTTTAAAAATAAAAAATTTAGAACCATTTTCAAGAAACCATGTAATGCTAAAACTTAGTATAGCATTACCTCTCTTACATTAAATGTTAGTATAGCATTACCTTTCCTACATTATGGATTACAAAGATGCCAGATAGGTGGTTGTTTCACGTTGGTCATATGTGCATGCTAGCCATGGCTATGTGTGCATGTTCGATAGTTGCACCTGCACTGCACTGCCAAATTGTGTCTAGCTATCCTCACATGCGAGTGTCCTCAAAGAAGGCTTTCAATATTTGTACCAGGTAATTCTGATGCTCAATTTTGTAACCTCCCCAAGATCATAAGCATCGCCCTCTTGCAATTTCGTCATCACAATGTGCTTTGTTTCATCTATTTCTTCAGCAGCATTAATTTCTTCATTCAACTCATGATCTCTGTTGGTCAGAGGGCAATTTTCTGTCACCAAGAAACTACACAAATCACCCAACTCCGGAAGGATTCTGGTGAGGATTTTGTAATTCGAAGTGGACTTCTAGATAGCCGAATCTTATTTCAAAGCTAGGGAAGCAAGGGAAGCAATCTCGGAAGGAGACGACGAGGAGTGGAGCTTTTGTAAGGAAATGGAATGGCAAACAAAATGATGGCTTCTCCCAGCAACCTTTAGGTATTAAATTCCACACTTTTTCTTTCTATATGCTGGTTGATTACAAATAAAAGGTAGTCTGCTAGCAATCTTTATAGGATTTGAATAGTACAAAACTCACCAGGAATTATTCTTCATTTTAGTTGTTTCTTCAACACCATTAATTTCTTCATTCAACTCATGATCTCGACTGGTCATAGAGGCCAATTTTCTGTCACCATGAAACTGACACAAATCACCCAACTTCGAAAGGATATTGGTCAGGCTTTTGTAATTTGAAGTGGACTTCTAGACAGCCAAATCTACTTGCAAAGCCAGGGAAGCGAGGGAAGCAATCTCAAAAGGAGACGACGAGGAGTGGAGTTTTTTTAAGGCAGTGGAATGGCAAATGAAACAATGGGAAGCCAACAAACTTCAGGTATTAAATTCCACACTTTTTCTTTCTATATGTTGGTTCATTACAAATAAAAGGTAGATTGCTAGCAATATTTACAGGCTTTGAATGATACAAAAAAATGATACAAAAATCACCAGGAATTTTCTTGTGGCCGAGGACTTCAATGCGGTCTTATAAAACAAAGAAAAGAGAGAAAGCGATATTGTGAGAGACCCCTTCCAAGAATGTATGTTGCAAATGGGGATCTTGTAGATGTCAAGCTTCACTTTCGTTGTGGCTAATTGACCCAACCAGCTCCACTCTTATCCGCTCAAAGTTGTTGTTTAGAAAGTTGCTAAGAGCAAGCCAAATATTTGGATCTGTGCAATTCCTCCCTCATAAATGATTATCAGCTAGAAAATGCAAAGCCCTCCAACAAAAATTATTGGCAGGTAATCAACTACAAACATATAATCAGGTCACTACTTTCTTGTAAGAGAAGAGACTGTGCAAGTGACCAGTCTTGAAGGTGGGTTGCAGTGAAGAAGCGCTGCGGCCTTCTCTGCAAATGCTTCAAAGAATTTGTCTGTACATTCCTTGCCAATGTGAGCTTCAATCAAAGTGCCCACAAATCTCTTTACCAAATTGGATTTCATTAACCCAAACATCTTTGGGTCCCTAATATACTCCTCAAAATGCTCCTCACTCATGCTCGACACCCCCGCGCAGACTTGTATGCTCTCCATCTGGAAAGCACCACAGTTCTCCACTGCCTGTGTGAGTTCATCTGCACTGGGAAAATACCATGGCAGATTGAAAGAGTCTCTCAAATATGAACTGATAATCCCCCACATATGTACATATTTCATTATATATATATATATATATATATATATATACATACATAGATAGATAGATATAGATATAGATATATAGATATATATATAGATAGATAGATAGATAGATAGATAGATAGATATATACACACTTCGTTCTATAAAGTATAAAATGATTCATAAGAATGTAAATCTTATCGTCTAGCATGCCTGTGTGACAAGCTCATCCCATGTATCTTCAAAGTCCTGTCCATAGAATTTGCCTCCCACTGATACTTGTTCTACAGGAGGCCAAGTATCCAGTCTCCCCATCATACACAAGAACAGTACCCCTCCGGGTGCCATCACCTCGTGTTCTGCAATTAAAGAAAGCGTTGAGGTCCTTCTCAGATTGCTTTGAATACTCTTCTACAATATGCTTCCTACCTTTGTTGATCCACACTCTTCCTTTGTTATATAAGGCCAAAGACTTCTACACAACAACTTTAGGCACCTGCAATAATCATAATATTATCATAAAGTTCATATAGTACGTCTTTGCAGGCTGTAAGGGTTAAACTATGATATAGCGAAATTGAATAATAATAATAATAACTCAGATGATCTGACCTGTGAAATCCAATGAAGTGCCATGATAGAGAAGCGTAAGCCATTCCACAATGTTGAGATTTAGACAAGTGTGAGTCGCTACATCTCATTTTTTGAAGAAATTGGACAAATGGCATTTTCACGCAACATGAAAATGGCGTAACGGGTGATAGAATCGATAAGATTTCTCTCCTTTTCATCCATCTTTCATTTCCAAGTGTGTTATCTCCCAAAATAAATTTATTTTGATATAATGAAGAATTCGAGTCATGTCATGAAAGATTTAAAGGTGACTAACAAATTGAAAGTCTCTATTGGTGCTATGGTTGAAAAAATTAAAGTTTTAGCTTTCGGTGGCTTAGGCGGGTTTATTAATAGCTCATTAGCCACTGAAAGGATTTGTTTTGGCAGCTAATAGTTTAACGTAGGATAAAGGTTAACCACTGAAAGCGGGCCCAATCAAGTAAATGGTAAAAGCACTTTCAGTGGCTTAGGCGAGATTTCAAAAAACTCATTAGCCACTGAAAATTGATGCTTTCGGCAGCTTAGTGAACAGTCCAATGAGGGCATTAACCACCGAAAGCAGGTGAAAAGGTGTTGAGGAAAAAGTGGTTTTGGTGGCTTAGGATAAAGCTCTGACATTTCATTAGCCACCGAAAGGATGGGTTTTCGGTGGTTAAAAGGGATTTTTGAAGTGAACACTATTCGCCGAAAGCTGAGTTTCACCACGACATTGGGAAAATGGTTTCGGTGGCTTGGGCGAAAGGGTCATCATTTCATTAGCTACCGAAAGCCTTGTTTTCGGCGGCTAGCAGAAAAATTCATGAAGGCGGTTAACCACCGAAAAAGTAAAAGAGAGAAACAGTTAGAAATCTATCAAATCAGACCCCATCAGCAAAACAACGATCATTAAAAGGGTGTGATAAACCACCGAAAGGATAGGAGGCTGCGTAACTGCGTGGGGAAATGAGTAAGGAGGTCATTTTTTGAAACTGATAAGGACTGATGTGATGAAACCCTCCTTCTCCCTCCATCTGTCCATCGAACTGCAGAAAGGCCCAATGAGTATCCAGGGTTGATTTTAACATAATTGTTGCGCAAGGGTCTCTAAAAGATCAAACAAGAGCCATCACCCTTTGACCTAATCATCAATCATGAATTTGAAAGCCCTCATAATCAGTGCCCAATCTCCTGTACATTCCACCCTCGACCTTAGCATTTCTCTCCACCAAAAAGCCATCTCTGAGAAGTAGCATGCTAAAACACTATCCAACAGAACTTGAATTTATTGTTGCAGGTACCCAAGAGTGGCATTCAGTAAGATGAAGAAGGGAGGACCTGCTCTCAGGAAGGAGTTGGGAGATATCAGCTACCTAGAGGTACATCCAGAGGTCTATCAATTTTTTAAGGATGCTGGTTGCTATAGGTTTTGTGAGAAGATTCAAGGGTCACACTAGCAGGTGGCTGAGGCATTTTCCCTTTCCTTCGATGGCTCCAAGGCAGTCATAGGTAAAGAAGAATTCCTAATAGATGAAACCCTAATTACTAAAGTGACTAAAATCCCTAGCACAGGAGAGAAGTGGTTCAAGACCACCATACCAAAGGATGTAGAGTTCAAATCTTACCTAAATCCTGAGCATAGGGAGGTGGTGTGGAAGAAAGTGTACCATCCTCCTGGCTAGAAGAAATGTGGCATCAACTGCTGAAGGCCATTGTGTTCTACATAACGTGTGAAGGGAGATACAACAGAGCTATGATTTACCATTTTAAAATGATGAACCACTTCACAGGGAGAAGCCCATTGAATTTTCCTTTTTACTTACACAGGAGTTTGGCAAAGATGGCACACCAGGAGAAGGCCCAACCAACCAAGATTGCTGGCAGACTGTCTCATCATGGTATTATCCAAATTATGATCCAAGAATTGTTGAAAAGGAGGAATATGGCATGGCCTTATTTCATATTTTCGAATGGTTTTGAAACAAGCCTTCAACCAAAAGAAAAGGGGAAGTCTCCTGCTAAAAAGTCCAGCACACCAAGAAGTGGGAAAATAAAGAGAAGGGTTGTATCCCGAGCAGCAGCAGAACAAACTCCTTCCTCTTCCAAAGCCAAGAAGGTAAAAAAGAAACTTGGATTTTAGTGAAAAGGGCCAGGAAGTTACAACACACAGTGAGAAAATTTTGAACTTGCCCTACTCAGATTCAGAAGAGGAACAAGGGGAAGGTGCAGACCTAGCTTTGTAGGTTGTAGAAGATATTCAAGAGCTACCATCACCTACACCAAAAGAGAAAGATGAACCAGCAGAGAAGGATTCCTCTAGCAAGCCCCAAACTCAAAGGATAAATCAGTTGCTAAGGCAAGTGTATGTGATGGAGATTTTGGAAAGGGAGATAAAGAAAAATAATTCTACGTTGACCAGTAGGAACAAGCTACTGCATAAATCTTACCTAGAGCAGAGAGAAAGGTATATTTTCCTAAAGAGACTAAATAAAAGGTACCTGAAAGACAACACATGATTGTATAGGATGATTGAGCTTCAGATACTGCATATGAAGGAGGCCAACCTAAACCCTAGCACTCACTTCACATTGGAAACCCTAGCTGAAGCTGCAGTAAGCCTTCAGCCTCCAGAAGCAAGCCAGACTCCTATTAACCTTCCTAACACAGAGCCTGCTGAAGAAGAAAGCTGAGCAGAAAAGCTGGAAAGAACAATTTTGGAGGAATCCTAATAATTTTTTAAGAACAGGTCTTTCGGTGGCTTAGGCGGACGCCAAGGCAGTTCATTAGCCACCGAAAGCGCTGCTTTCGGCAGCTAACCATTCCAATATTTTGACCTCTTAACCAACGAAAGAAGATAAAGGCTAGGATGAATTTTTGACATGCAGGACCAATTTTGGGTGAACATGGATGGCTTAGGGACAAAGTATAAAGATGAAGGATGCTGAAGAAAACATCAAGGAAGATATGCTTCAATTTTGCTATGACATAACAGTAGAAAAGGTCACCAATACTTAATTGTCAAAGTGAAACAATGACTTAACTAGCAGAGGACCAGTGGCAGTGATTTCCAGCACTTACTTTAGTTATCAGAAGGTTCATATAGTGAATGAATTCTGTAGTTAGTTACACTAATAGTTAATTAGAGTTTTTTTACCTAATTATGCAAAAACAATTATTTTGTCTATTTTTAGTAAATCATATCCAAGTTTTCATGATCTAAGTATTTTTGTTAAGGCTATAAAGCCTAAGACTTATTTTATTGAAAGGGTTTGAATTTGGGGACTTGTAGACCATTGCTATTGTCAAGCTTCTCATATTGCTCATGACCTAATATAAGCTCTTTTGTTATCATATGTTTATCTTCCATTTTCTGTCTTATCTATGCTTATGCTTAAATGTGTTATTCAAGTTTTATTCAGATTAATTGATGTCCTATAGCTATCACCCTATTGGCATATTGATGTGATTTGAATTATAAGTGATTTCCTTATCATTATTATCCATTTATATATATATATATATATATATGTTTTATGTATGAATCTGCCAGCATGATAAGTTCTCCATCTTTGCACCATATTGTCAACCTCTGAACAGTGGTAATTAGAATCCTTATCCCTGATTGAGTTTCATGCATGTCTTGAGAGTGTGAGTTTTATAGGTCACCTGACTTGATCCACTTAGAAAACCATAAAAATATTTAAGCTACCAAGAATCCTCGAGCTGCAACCTAAAGGAGTTTCCCAGAGTGATAACAAATTGGCGTCGTTGTGGGGGAGAGGAGACTGAAGCTCGGCTTCCCTGGGAGACGACATAGATCCTTGCTTTGATGATAGATAAATCTTGGACATTATTTTGGTTGTAATCATCTATCTGAAGAATCCATTGAAATAAGGTGGTTTCGAGAAGACCAAGTACCAAAGAAAACCCCTCAAGGGCCACCAACAACATCAGTTTCAGATCCAGAAGAGATTCTGAGAAGAGCTAGGGCTTCACTAAGGCAGACCAGCATTGCTGCAAAGGAAGCTACATCAGGTATTTCAAGAAATATTTCTGCTATTATTTCTTCTGCTGAAACACGTAATTCTTAGGAATTTATAAATACATCAGAAAATTTTAGGGTTTGGGCATCTTCAAGCACTTCTACTTGTGAATATCCAAACCCTGGTGACTCCACTGGGATAATTTTACCACCACCACTTTATCAGCTACTACCTACATCAGTACTACCTTCCTCCACCCTTTCCATACCCATTTCCAATATGGTTGCCCCTCAATTGACCAAAATAGAAAGGATCCTGGTAGCTAGGTATGCCCCCCTAAATTTTCCTAACCCTCTCTCACCCATGCCCACTGGAGACTACCTAAAGTACATTCCTAAGTTCATAGGAGATGGAGATTTCATAGCTAAAGAACATCTAGAGGCATTTTACAGTTATGCTGAGAACATTAATATAGAATAGGAAGATGTGTGGACTAGGGTTTTTGTACAAAGCCTAGATGGTCAGGCTAGGAAATGGTTCAAAAAATTTCCTACTGGATCAGTGGCAGGCATTGAAGCCCTAGATGACATCTTTATAAAGCATTGGGGAGAGAGGAGAGACCACCTCTATTATATCACAGAGTTCAGCAACTTGAAAAGAGAGAATGGGGAGTCTGTCTCCAACTTCACCAAGAGGTTCAAAAATATGTACAACAAGATCCCCACTGAAATCAAGCCCACTGATACCTCATCCAGGATAACTTATGCAAATGCCTTTGACCTTGATTTCTACCAGCTTCTCAGAGAAAGGAAGTCTGCCTCCTTGTCACTCATGAAATATGCTGCCCTAGAGGTAGAATCTAACATTGTGGCATCTCAGAAGGTCAGATAAAAGATAAACAGGAAGAAGCAGCCAGCAGACCCTATTGGGGCTTCTTCATCAGAGAACAAGATTGATAAAATGACCAAACTGTTAGATAACCTGACTGCTGAAATGTCTAAGCTAAAGGACCAATCATTGATACCTGTGAGAGGTAAAGGGACAAGTGATTTTGTTCCTCGAAACCCTAATTTTGTCCCTTACAGAAGAGGCAACCCCCTAGTTCAAATCCTCATAAGGGAAAGGAATCGAGGGGAAGATCATAGAATCAGAGCTCCATTTCAGAATGTTGTACTAGAAGAAGAACAAGAGTTCATTGAGGAAGAAGGAGAGGCTAAAGAACACATCCACTATATGGAAGATGAAGTTGACTATTCTTTTCTGACATAGGTAGAATATGAGGAAGCCCTAATTGATGAGCAGATCAGTGAAGAAGCAGTATATCATGCTGATGGTTAAGGGGGGTATAATCTGAGGTCTAGGATGGTTTCTCCTCTTAAGAAGAATGTTGTTCCTGTCAAACATCCTGCTGCACCAGCTAAAAAGGCTACTGTTTTACCAAAGAAAATGGCTGTCATGTCCAAACCATTGCAAAAACCAGCACCTTCATCAATCCCTAACCATGCCCAACTCAAAGCTCCAGTACATGAGGTAAGGTTTCCTGATAGACTGCATTATTCTTTCAACCTTGAGTCAGAGATTCAGAAATTGAAGATCCCTTTACCATTAATTGAGCTAATGAAAAATGATGCATTCAAATCTTCCATACTGAACTCTCTTTAGCCAAAGATACATATTGATACTGACTTTGTAAATCTGCAAAATGATAAACCTATTGTAACCCTATGCCCTATGATCGAATACCTAAAGGATTCATTCCCACCTTTCTACATATCCTTGAATATCCATGATAAAGTCCTTCATAACTGTTTGCTAGACTTAGGAGCTTCCAAAAACCTAATGCCAAAAGGTGTGATGGATGAGATTGGTCTCAGCATTACAAAGCCCTACCATGATTTGTTCTCCTTTGACTCCAGAAAGGTCAAGTTCCTGGGCCTCATCAAAGACCTTGTTGTAAACCTATCTCAACTACCTTCAAAAAGCATCATGATGGACACTGTAGTGGCTGATATCCCTCCCAAATTTGGTCTCTTGCTGTCTCGATCATGGAGTAAAAGTATAGGGGGAACCCTTCAGATGGACCTCACATATGCCACAATCGCCATGTTTGGAGGGGAGACTAAGAGGATTTATAGAGAAAATCAACTTGTCTACATTATAAGCAATGAAAGGAATTTAGTGAACCACCCCATCTATGTAGTGGACACTGATTTTGGATCATGCATTCTGCAAATATATGATTCTCAACAAACACCTGTCTAGCTTACCAAGCCCACTTGTCAGAAGCCCGAAGAAGTGACCACAACAGTCTGGAACATGTATTTTGATGGGGCTAGCACTCAAAGCACAGTAGGTGCAGGTGTGGTATTGATCTCTCCATCCAAAGAGAATATTCATCTACCTTATAAGCTTGATTTTAAAACCACTAACAATATAGCAAAATATGAATCCTTGCTGCTAGGAGTTAAATCTGCCAAGGAGATGGGTATCATGTGCATGAGAATATTTGGAGATGCAAACCTTATTACATAGCAGGTAAACAACACTTTCCAAGCAAAAAATGTCAGACTGAAGGCCTACAGGGACGAGGTATGGAAACTCAAAGACTCCTTTATGTTTTTTGAACTGTCATATATACCTAGGGCTTTGAATCACCTGGGTGATTCCCTGGATATCTCTGCAAGTCTATTTGTTCCTCCTTTACCTCCTAAGCTCAGCTATGATGTTCAGGTCAAGTACAAACCTTCCCTGCCAGATAATGTAAAATTTTGGAAGGTGTTTGAGAATGATGATGAGCTCAGTCAATTCCTTGAGCTAGTAGATGAATTCTATGATATACATATAGATCAGGAAAACCTAAACATGGAAGAATCCCAATAGCTCAAGTTGAAAGATAAAGTAGCTGATCAGAATATTGTCCAATTACCCAGCAATTATATACCTCGGGGTCTAGTACCTCTGGAAGAGATTTTTTATCATAATGACATCCCTTTCAAGCCTGCCAAAAAGGAGAAAGACCCTACTGTCCAAGAGAAAAACATAGGTAGCCAAAGCCATCCAAAACTGATAAATCTGTCCACTGAGTTGACTGCTGATCAGAGGTCCAAATTTTGCAACATGATAAAATAATTTGCTGATATCTTTTCCTGGGAGTACAGTGACCTCAAAACCTATGACACCAATATCATCCAACACAGGATTCCTTTGGAGAAGGACACCATCCCTTTCAAGCAGAAGCTGAGATCCATCAGTCCTCTCCTACTACCTGTAATTGAAAAAGAAATCCATAAGCTCCTCAAAGCCAAAATCATAATCCCCCTGAGGTATTCCAAGTGGATTGCAAACCTAGTGGTGGTAAGGAATAAGAATGGGGAAATCAGGTTGTGTGTGGATTTTAGAAACATAAAAAAATGTTCCAAAAAAGACAACTATGCCCTACCCAAGATGGAATACCTATTGCAAAGAGTCTTAGGGGCTAGTGTCATCTCATTCCTATATGGCTTCTCTAGATACAACCAAGTTGTTGTGCACCCTGATGACCAAGAGAAGACTGCTTTTACCACCCCCTGGGGCACTTTCATGTATGCTAAATTGCCATTTGGGCTGATGAATGCTGGGGATACTTTTCAGAGAGCCATGAACCTAGATTTTGTAGGGTTGAAAGATAAATTTGTGCTTATATACTTGGATGACCTAACTGTTTACTCTCATAGCCATCATGACCATTTGTAGCATTTAAGGAGGGTATTTCTAAAGTGCAGGAGGTTTGGAATATCACTCAACCCTAAGAAGTCCCAGTTTGCACTCAGTGAGGGGAAACTCCTAAGTCACATAGTCTCAACTGAAGCTGTAAAGATTGATCCGGTAAAGGTGGAAGCAATCCAGAAGCTGTCCATACCGAGGTCAAAAATGGATATTCAGTCCTTTTTGGGTAAGATAAACTTTGTCAAGAGGTTCATCCCTAATTTCTCTAAGCTGGTAAAGCACATAACAGCCATGTTGAAAAAGGATGCAGAAATCAAATGGACTGACTAGGCAAGAAGCTCTTTCGAAGACATCAAGAAGCCTATCATGGAGGCCCCAACCCTAATTAGTCCGAACTATAGAAAGAGTTTTTATATTTTCTCCCTTTGCATCATATGACAGAGTGGCAGTTGTGCTGTTACAAAAAGATGATGAGGGTCTCGATCATCCAATTGCATTCTTCAGCAAAACCTTGAGAGATGTTGAGCTAAAGTATGATCCAATTGAGAAACAGGTTTATGCTCTAATCAAGTCATTGAAGACCTTCAGGATTTACATTCTCCATGCAAACGTTCTTGCATATGTCCCTTCAGCTGCTATGAAGGATGTTTTGACTCAGCCTGACATTGATGGAAAGAGAGCTAAGTGGATTTCCAAGCTCATTGAGTTTGATATAGAGGTGAAGCCCACTAAGCTAGTAAAAGGACTAGGTCTATCCAAACTCATGGCTAAAGAAAACTGTGAAGTAATGGGGATAAAATTCGCTTATGTAAATTCAACAAAATTGCAAACTGTAGTAACAGCAGAGGTAGTTCAAGATCAGAATCACATTCAAATAGTGGCGGAAAACTTGTCTTCATGTGAGTGGTACTCAGGCATTATTCATTTTTTACAAAAATTAGAAGTTCCTCCTAGTCTCACTCCTAATCAAGCACGAGCTCTGAAATTAAAATATGTTAAATTTTGCATAGTTGATAAACTACTGTACTGGAAAGATCTGTTTGGGGTTTTGTTGAGATGTCTAGATAAAGAAGAGTCAAATCAGGTCATGCATCACTTTCATTGCAACACATGTGGGGTCCATCATTATTGGAAGACCATAGCCCACAAGATCCTGAGGGCATGGTACTATTGACCAGTCCTTTTTGTTGATGTATGTACTTTTGTAAGGGCCTGTGACTAGTGCCAAAGATTTATAGGGAAGCAGCAGCTCAAATCCTTGCCCCTTAGGCCTATTGTAGTGAATGGGCCTTTCCAGCAATGGGGTCTGGATTTCATAGGTGAAATAAATCCATATTCCAGTGGGTAGCATAAATGGATCCTAGTAGCCACATACTACTTTACCAAGTGGATAGAGGCAGTACCCACCAGGAATGCCACTCATCAGGTCATCATGAAGTTTTTATACGAGAATATCTTTAGCAGGTTCGGCTTCCCAGTAAGGTTAGTAACTGATAATGCACCAGCTTTCAAAGCTGGGGCATTGGTTAGAATGTGTGAGTCAATGGGCATTCAGCTGGTGCATTCCACATCCTATTATCCTCAAGGCAATGGCCTGGTTGATTCATCCAACAAAAGCCTAGTCAGGATCATCACAAAACTATTGGAGACAAATCAGAAAAGTTGGGATTCTAAGCTAAAATTTTCTTTATGGGATGATAGGGTAATAGACAAAAGATCTATAGGTACTTCTCCATTCAAATTAGTTTATGGTACTCAGGCCATTTTTCCCATTCAGCTAATTCTGCTAGTGGTAAAATTCTTTAGGAAGAGGAATATGAATCGAATGATATGGTGAGGAGGATGATGGATTTGGTGGAGTTGCAGCAAGTCAAGGAACAAGTGATAGGAAAATCAAAAACCCATCAACAGAGGATCAAGATCATGTTTGACAAAAGGGCAAAAGTAGACAACTTTCAAGTTGGAAATTGGGTCCTCAAGTGGGATACTATCAGGTAGGACAAGGGAAAACATGGAAAGTTTGACTCTTTGTGGATTGGTCCTTTTGTGATAGCACAGGTACAAAATAATAGCACCTTCAAATTGTAGAATCTGGAAGGGGAAGAGGTGTTTAATGGCCCAGTGAATGGGCATTTTCTGAAACTTTACTTTATTTGAGGCTCTGAGGCCTTGTTATTGTAAATTAGTAGTTAATAGGTTGTTTTTGCTCACAGAAAAAACTCCATGCCCAATGGAACAGTAAATGATAGTGTTAAGTTTTTAGTTATTTTCAAGGAAAGGCATTTTGGTCTGGGGTTCTTGGGACCTCACAGGGAGGTTCCCATCCCCAAAAAGGAGCCATATGTTATCTCCCAAAATAAATTTATTTTGATAGTATGAAGAATTCGAGTCATGTCATGAGATATTTAAAGATGAATAACAAATTGAAAGTCTCTGTTGGTGCTATGGTTGAAAAAATTAGTAGTTTTAGCTTTCGGTGGCTTAGGCAAGTTTCTTAATAGCTCATTAGCCACTGGAAGGCTTTGTTTTAGTAGCTAACAGTTTAACGCAGGATAAAAGTTAACCACCGAAAGCGGGCCCGATCAAGTAAATGGTAAAAGCACTTTCGGTGGCTTAGGCGAGATTTCAAAAAACTTATTAGCCACCAAAATTTGTTGCTTTCGGCAGCTTAGTGAATAGTCCAATGAGGGAATTAACCATCGAAAGTAGGCGAAAAGGCATTGGGGAAAAATCGGTGTCAGTGGCTTAAGCGAAATATCCGACGTTTCATTAGCCACCGAAAGGATAGGTTTTTGGCGGTTAAAAGGGATTTTCAGAGCGACCACTATCCGCCTAAAGCTGAGTTTCACCACGACATTGGGAAAACGGTTTCAGTGGCTTGGGCGAAAGGGTCAGCATTTCATTAGCCACCGAAAGCCTTGTTTTCTGTGGCTAGCAGAAAAATTCATGAAGGCGGTTAACCACCGAAAAGGTAAAAGAGAGAAATGGTTAGAAATCTATCAAATCAGACCTTGTCAGCAAAACATCAATCATTAAAAGGGCATGATAAACCACCGAAAGGACAGGACGTTGTGTAACCACGTGAGGACATGAGTAAGGAGGTTGTTATTTGAAACTGATAAGGACTAATGTGATGAAACCCTCCTTCTCCCTCCATCTATCCACCGAACTGTAGAAAGGCCCAATGAGTATCCAGGATTGATTCTAACATAATTGCTGGGTAAGGGTCTCGAAAAGATCAAACAAGAGCCATCACCCTCTGACCTAAGCATCAATCATGAAGTTTAAAGCCCTCATAATCAGTGCCAAATCTCTAGTACATTCCACCCTTGACCTTAGCATTTCTCTCCACCAGAAAGCCATCTCTGAGAAGCAGCCTGCTAAAACACTATCCAACAGAACTTGAATTTATTGCTGCAGGTACCCAGGAGTGGAATTCAACAAGATGAAGAAGGGAGGACCTGCTCTCAGGCAGGAGTTGGGAGATATCATCTACCTGGAGGCACATCCAGAGGTCTGTCAATTTTTTAAGGATGCTGGCTGCTATAGGTTTTGTGAGAAGATTCAAGGGTCACACTACCTAGTGGCTGAGGTATTTTCCCTCTCCTTCAATGGCTCCAAGGCAGTCATAGGTAAAGAATAATTCCTGATAGATGAAACCCTAATTACTGAAGTGACTGAACTCCCTAGCACACAAGAGAGAAGTGGTTCAAGACCACCATACCAAAGGATGTAGAGTTTAGATCTTACCTGAAGCCTAACCATAGGGAGGTGGTGTGGAAGAAAAGTTTACCATCCTCTTGGCTAGAAGAAAGGTGGCAGCAACTGCTGAAGTCCATTGTGGTCTACATAACATGTGAAGGGAGATACAACAGAGCTATGATTTACCATTTTAAAATGATGAACCACTTCACAGGGAGAAGCCCATTGAATTTGCCTTTTTAATTACACAGGAGTTTGGCAAAGATGGAACACCAGGAGAAGGCCCAGCCAACCAAGATTGTTGGTAGACTATCTCATCATGGTGTTATCCAACTTTTGATCCAAGAATTACTGAAGAGGAGGAATATGGCATGGCCTTATTTCCCATTTTGGAATGGTTTTGAAATAGGCCTTCAGTCAGAAGAAAAGGGTAAGTCTCCTGCTAAAAAGTCCAGCACACCAAGAAGTGGGAAAAGAAAGAGAAGGGATATATCCCTAGCAGCAGTAGAACAACCTCTTTCCTCTTCAAAAGCCAAGAAAGTCAAAAGAAACTTGGATTTCAGTGAAAAGGGCCAGGAAGTTACAACACATAGTGAGAACATTTTGAACCTGCCCTACTCAGATTCAAAAGAGGAACAAGAGGAAGGTGCAGACCTAGCTCTCTAGGTTGTAGAAGATATTCAAGAGCTGCCATCACCTACACTAAAAGAGCAAGATGAACCAGCAGAGAAGGCTTCCTCTAGCAAGCCCCAGACTCAAAGGATAAATCAGTTGCTAAGGCAAGTGTATGAGATGGAGATTTTGGAAAGGGAGATAAAGAAAAATAATGCTACGTTGAGCAGTAGAAACAAGCTGCTGCATAAATATTACCTGGAGCAGAGAGAAAGGTATATTTTCCTAAAGAGACTAAATAAAAGGTACCTGAAAGACAACACAAGATTGTATAGGATGATTAGGCTTCAGAGACTGCAGATAAAGGAGGCCAAGCTAAAAACTAGCACTCACCTCACATTGGAAACCCTAGTTGAATCTGTAGTAAGCCTTCAGCCTCCAGAAGCAAGCTAGGCTGCTATTAAGCTTCCTAACATAGAGCCTGCTGAAGAAGAAAGCTGAGCAGACAAAGTAGAAAGAACAATTTTGGAGGCAGCCTCGAAATGTTTGAAGAACAGGGCTTTCAGTGGCTTAAGCAGACGCTAAGGTAGTTCAATAGCCATCGAAAGCACCGCTTTCAGCAGCTAACCATTCCGATATTTTGACCTCTTAACCACTGAAAGCGAATAGAGGCATTGGATTGATTTTTGACACGCAGGACCAATTTATGGTGAACATGGATGGCTCAGGGACAAAGTATAAAGATGAAGGATGTTGAAGAAAACATCAGGGAAGGTATGCTTTAGTTTTTCTATGACATAACAGTAGAAAAGGTCACCAATACTTAATTGTCAAAGTGAAACATTGACTTAACTAGCAGAGGACCAGTGGCAATCATTTACAACACTTACTTTAGTTATCAGAAGGTTCATACAGTGAACGAAAGCTACAGTTAGTTAGAATAGTAGTTAATTAGGGTTTTTTAACCTAATTATGCAAAAACAATTATTTTGTCTATTTTTAGTAAATCAGATCCAAGTTTTCAGGATCTGAGTATTTTTGTAAAGGCTATAAAGCCTAAGACTTATTTTATTGAAAGGGTTTTACTTCAGGGACTTGTAGACCATTTCTATTATCAATCTTCTCATATTGCTCATGACCTAATATAAGCTCTTTTGTTATCATATGTTTAGCTTCCATTTTCTTTCTTATATGTGCTTATGCTTGAATGTGTTATCGAGGTTTTATTCAGATTAATTGATGTCCTATAGTTGTCACCCTATTGGCATATTGATTTGATTTGAATTATAAGTGCTTTCCTTGTCATGATTAGCCATTTACATATATATATATATATATATATATATATATATATATATATGTTTTATGTATGAATATGCCAGCATGATAAGTTCTCCATCTCTACACCATATTGTCAACCTCTGAACAGTGGTAATTAGAAGCCTTATCCCTGATTGAGTTTTATGCATGTATTGAGAGTGTGAGGTTTATAGGTCACCTGAATTAATCCACTCAGAAAACCATAAAAATATTTAAGTTACCAGGCATCCTCGAGCTGCAACCTAGAGGAGTTTCCTGGAGTGATAACAAAGTCTAATGTCAGTTTTAAGTTTCACTTAAACAAACAATTTTCTTTAATCAGATAGAAAGGCGGTTTTATTTTTATTATTATTTTTATATATAATATGGTACTGATTTACAAATATGTTTTCATCTCACTCATGCTATAAGATCCAGTGTCATAAACCCCATTATATATGAATACTCTCCACAACATTCTAAATTAAAGGTAATTGCTAGTCGGTCATCCAACGATGGCAGTGACCAGTGTCTCTCATCCACGATGCTCGACTTCCCTGCTCACAAATGTTTTGATTCTTCTAACATGTATTGCTTGATTGTTTCATAATAGTCTTCAAACTGTAACAATCTCCATTATCACATATAATTCTTTGTAATGGATTTTGAGATTGTTTCTTAGCTAAGGAATTAAATGTCTTTTGTCTTATTTTCCAATGTTAGCGTTTTGATACACAAAAAGTTTCAGATAACAAGAAAAAAACCTCTTTAATGCACTAATAAACTCATCCCAAGAAATAACATTGATAAACAATTGCATGTGATGATTAGCATAAGACCCCCAAAAAAAATTGTAATACAAATAGATATTTATACATAGTGTGAGCTCTTTTTTTTAAGTCCTTTTGGCACACTGCAATTGTATTTTGTTATTGATTAAGGTGGCCTAATTTTTGTTTCCTTTTGCTACCATTAATTCTTTGATAAAGCAAAGTAATCCTTATCTTTAATTCTTTGATAAATCAATGTAATTCAAGTGTTACAAACCACATTTACCTTGATATTAGGCTATTTTGTTTATCTTTATGTGTCAGTTCTCCGTAACTATGGTGTCAAAATATGAATATTAAGTGAAAATACAATTTTTTCACTTTGTTGCTATTGCATATTTCTTGAATTCATCGACGACTTTTTGTTGAGGCCCTATGATCTTTTATTGGCTTTGCATCCGAGCCAACTCTTCCTTTAGTATCTTCTTCCACTCTTCATAATATAGTATAGCTTTGGTTATGTTTATGAAATTTTCTTGTTGGCTCTACATAAAATTGTCCAAATAGGTGCACCCTTTGACTTCAGAAAATGAAGGATAAGCCCTCCTCTTTGCCAAACTATGGGTCTACACTTTTGGTTTGTCCATTCGCCTTCTCCTTGTATGGCCTACCAGAGGTTTTGGCCTTATTCTCCCCTAGTCTTGGGTGTTGGGGTTGAGAGGTAACCAGAAAAACAAACCAGGCCATTCAAAATCCTTATGGCAGAGAATTTTCTTCATGTGCTTATTTTTCTACTTATGAGTCCTCTAATCCTTCATCTTATGATAGGTCGAGGGAGAGTCGCTTCAACACTACCTTCACAAGTCTTCCTATAAAAGTCATATATTAAAGTGATAAAGTAACTTGCTTTGTTTAGCGATATTGTTTGCATTGGACCTCTATTATCTAATTCTAAGTGCACTAACTTCCAGCTTTCTGCTATGATTCTCCATCTTCACTCGATGCATTCCACACATAACTATGAGTTGTCAATCTAAACACATAGGCAGAGACTTATTGCTATCCAACCCTCCTTGTTTATTCATTAAAGACACTAAATGAAGTAGTGAATATTATTAGCTATTACTTTTACATAAAAGCAAAAGCATATATTTATGGATGGGTGGATTATTACTATTACATAAAGCAAAAGCATAAATATTTATGGATTGGTAGATTTTTTTCTTGTTTTTATTTAAAGTATTGGAGTCACCAAATGAAGTAGTGGTTGATGAGTTTACGAATCATCATGAATGGAATAATAAATTATAAAGAGAGGATAAAGAAGTATTTAGTTTATGTAATTGTATTTGGAGTATGAAGGATATAGTAAATAAATTTAATGGTTTATAGCATCATATGTTTGAGTATAATGGATATCTGTTAATTTGTTGATGTAAGGTGTAGGTATATTTTGGATTTTTTTTATAGGAGACTTATTTGTATCCTTAGTCAAATTTAAAAGGGGTAATTTTAGGTTAATTTTGACTTGGTGAAAAGATATTAGGTTAAACCTTAATATAGTCAAATGATAATCAATATTATGGTCATGGTATTAGGTATCCTTATTAAAACCCATGGTATTTTATGTCATGAAGCCCATTTAAAAAATAAGTGTTATACTTCATTGTAAAGTGCCTCAAGAGGCCTATTTGAGGCTTATTTTGAGCCATGGAAAGAATTTATCTATCTATCTTGTGTACTTCATGGCATCTTTTGTGGTGGTTTGGAATGCATCGAGGAATGTTTAAAGAAATGTGTGCGTGTTTTAAGAAATCTTATGTGAGCATTCTTACCAATGTGTGAATTCATTCTTCTAATATTGCATTCTTAAATTCTTCATATTCACTTTTTCAACCATTAAATATATGGTAGTGGCCTTGACATATGGATCATATACATCTTTCTTATGTGTAGCCTTGCATGGTGCCTAACCAATTGATGAAATGATCTATTCATATTTGAATACTCCAATTAGATTCATAATCTCCCTATTTCCATCAGAATCCTCATGTTTGAGGATGGAGGAGGCTAAGTTGGACTTTAGGATCATCAAAATTTAGGTTTTAGGGTTGATGTTGCTCCATATTTAGGTTTTTGTGTTGAGTAGAATTTCGGTGTTGATATTTATCCATATAATTTTCAATTTCATTTTTTTTTGTAAATAAAAAGGGATTATATTACTACAATGTCACGTATTTACATACTACTTGAGGACCCCATAATAATTATACCCAACTTTAACAAGCTTTACATTCTTCCCAAAAAGGTGCCCCATTCCCCAAATAAAAAAAAACATATTGTTCCTGGCATAGCCCCCTTCCTGATACATACATAAACACGTATCCTAACTTCAAACATAACATTACTAGACCTACTAACAGAAGATTTGACGATAAAAATAGAGCACAAAACAAAGGCCTTGAACCTGGCTCTAGGATAGAAATCCCATATTGGATCAGTCGATTTTGGGTGGAGATGAATGTTTGGCCTGCTTCACCTTCCCGGAGAGCTCCTTATCTAGATTGGCACAAGCTATGGCCCCTTTCTCGTTCACCTTCCTGCTCGACCCTCCTTCCTCTACTTGCACCATCCCTGAGTGAAAGAATTGAATCCCCATCCGCGAAGCCATGATATCAATATTCCTGTGCATAAGGCAATAGTAGGCGTGGTGCTCCTTCCATACTCTGAATAGTTCTTCGTCCCCCTCCTGCTTGGCAGCATTGATAAGAGAAAAATGTGCAAGCAATTTTATGTTAACCCTATAGAGCATGAGCATTCTATCATAAGCAGCGGCTCTCTTGATCATATTACGAGGGTCCAACACCCAGGTCTCAACCTCCCAGTGCAACTCCTCACCAGGCATAGCCTTAAATTCCTCCCACTGGTGGTCTGAAATCATTTCAATTTCACTATGAGTCGCTAGTGGAACATAATCCTTGAAGAAAATAGCAGCCTATTGTGCGTGAATCTGGGTCCTTGTCCCACGACCTCTCTCGCCCTTTCGCTCCTCTACCCCCTTACCCTTTTCACGATAACCGATCCATGCCTCCCCCATCCCCAAGTTTCCCCTCTTGAATTGCTTGGGAGCCATAATAAGAAACCCACAGAGAAACCCCTCACTGAGCACCTGCACTACAGAGCAAGAACTGAATCCATGATCATTATCAGCCAAGAAACTATTCATAGAGACAAAAATAACTGGGTTACTCCTTAGAGGTCGGATGGAGGTTGACAGAGCCACTTCTAGATATAAAGGTGGCGACCTCATCATAATCACAACGGTTCTATACGCGATCCTCGTCACCCAGATATTACAATCATCCCCCTAAGTACGAGGAATTAACATTGGCATTCTCTTTTCCTTAAAAACCATATTACTCCTTTGCTGCAGATCTTTATTTTCCCTCTTTTTAGGCATGAAAATGTACCTAGATAACATGATGAAGGGCTACGCCTGAGAGAAGTTGTCCTTTCGCCGATGAGATCACCTGCAGGATACGTCATCCTCCCCTTGTCACCTTCCTGGTTTCCATGAGATGAGGCCTCCACATGTCGAGTAGCACCATAATCATAGGAATCTAGCTTTATGCAATGGGGGACCCAACCCTTGACCTTGAAATCTCCCATTGTACCACTCCTGTGGGCCCTACCCCCCTCCAGACCAACGTTGGCTGGCAGGTTGGCCACTTGGTTGGAATCTCTATGGATATGGCTAAATGACACAGACGAATGCGCAGCAACGAGGTTGTGGAGGGTGTCAAGTCTACTAGCCAAATGCCAGCTAGATGAGGTTCTCTTAGTTTCTCTGCCATTAGCAAACCTCTTATCCATTTGGATTAGGATGTTTTAATCTCCTTCTATAATCACAAGCATCCATCCCTCCTTGATCGTAATCTTGAAACCCCTGATCAGGCCCTCCAACTCTGTCGAGTTGTTGGTATCTTCTCCAATGGACCTATAATAAATATTCAAAATTTTCCCTGTTGAATCCCTATAGACTCCTCCATAGCTTGCAGAGCCCATGTTCCCTTTGGAAGACCCATCGAAATTTAACTTGAATACCTGCAATGGGGCTGGGGACCATAAGTTCAGACTTGAGGGCCTGCACACCACATCCTTTCTGCGAAGGCCATCCATATGAGTTTTGTCCAATACCCATCCCTCTACAATGTGGGCTTCTTCCACCGGGATGATCTTATCCTGATCAATCCATTGCATACTTTGAACCATTTCCTGGAGATTTCCCACCAAGGTTTTCCAAACTTCTTCAACTGTATAGCCTTCATCCCAAAAAATAGAACCATTTATTTCTTTCTAGACACTCCACATGGCCATCTCAAGGAAGGAAGACCATAAATTTCAGAGAATACGGTTCTTAAAAGCTTTGGGATTCCATTCTCGAAGAGACAGTCCTGGTTTTCCTTTTCATCTATCACTCCATCGGAACACCAAAGCCCCCCGATCCCAAATGGAGGTCGTGTAAGGGCATTTGTCTAACAAATGAGCCATATTCTCTTTTCTCTGGAGACATAAGACACACTAGGATGAACCATGGATCCCTCGTCATCTAAGGTTATCTCCCGTGAGGATTCTTCCACTGACCACAAGCCATAGAAAGGTAGCCCCCTTCGGCTAAGGATTGGACTCCCATATCTTTTTCCATATTCCATCCTCATCCTCTTGGTGGCCAAGTCTAATGTCATAGGCCTCCTTGATACTAAACATACCCTTCTGCATGTAACCCCACCTTAAAATATTTGGTCCAACTTTGACATTAATAAATATCTTATGTAGATCTTCCTGGAACACATGCAAGTCCTCATCGCTTATATGACAATCCCTTCCCTGGTATCTCCATCGTTACTTCTCATCAGGCCTTGGATCCTCCTAGTAATGACTCACCTTGACCCTTCCCTCCTCCATCCCTCTAGATTTGATGTGTTGCCACCTAGGTTCTATCACCAACTTGGGAAACTGGTTCCACGAGTCCTCCTATAATTTGGCACTCTCCCCATCCTTAATTTCGCAGAAGCAATGCTCCTGAACCACCCTCTAACCCATCACCACCTTCATCCATATGGGGGATCCTGGTTGCTCCTTCTTGAATAGGATCAACTAGTTTTTTGGTCTTCCTTGGGAATGTTTGGTGTTCCATAACGTAGCCCAAGGCTCCAACAAGTAATAGCACCACCACCACCAAATTTTATCCCCCTGTATGTCACCCATGGCCTCAGGGTCCCAGAGCCCCATACCACCTCTCTCCTTAGGGAAACAAATATTCTCCCATATTACGAACGAGAATTTATCCTTGACTTCTCTACCACTCCATAGGAATTTTCTCTGTAGACTCCTAATTTCCCTTAAGACTGATTTTGGTGCAGATAACACCGAGAAGAGGTAAATTGGCATGGCTTGCATCACCGCTTTGAGAAAGACTAGCCTATTGGGAAAGTTCAAAGGGAAAAGAACCCAACTTGGAAACATGTGTTTTAACCTATCCAAAATATCTTGCCATGATACCTTTTTTAGCGTGCCAACCCTAAGGGGAACCCCAAATATTTGGAAGGAAAAGTGCCTCTGGAGAATCCAAGAATCCTTTCAATGTTCCTCTAGATTATGAGTGAAGTATTAAAAAAGAAAACATGAGATTCATTCGCATTAACTGCCAAACTCAGGGCCTTAGAAAAGAGGTTGAGACTCCTCTTGTAAGATCGGGATTCTTGGACTGAAGGGTGCCCCATAAGCATCGTTTCATACACAAATTTTTGGTGCATGTGGGAATCCATTCCCTTGTGGAGTTTAAGCCCTCGAATATCGCCACATCCCTATTGGGTTTGGATGAGCCTGCCCATGCCATTAAAATGAAGATGAAAGGGGACAGTGGATTTCCCTGTCTGATACCGCGTGAGGGATTGAACAGCTTACTCGGGGATCCATTCAGAAGGATAGAGAAGAAGGCTGTCGTTACCAGACCCATTACCCACTCCACCCACTTTGATTCAAAACCAAAGGCTTCCAGCATCTATTGCACATTATTCCAACTTAGTTTATGATGAGCCTTCGCAATATCTAGTTTTATCAATATACCCAGTGTCCTAATACTTTTCAGGGAATGAATCACTTTGTGAAACAAAATGAATCCATCCAGGATCTGCCTCCCCTCCACAAAGCCAGATTGTTCTTATATTATCAGATTGGGAAGGATGGGTTTTAAGTGATTCATGATTACCTTTGAGATTATTTTGTAGATCACATTGCATAAAGCTATAGGTCTGAACTTGCTTGGGATGTCTGCTCCATCCTCTTTCGGAATCAAGGTCGGGAAGGTTGCATTAAAGTCTTTGAGCACCCCATGTTTACTCCTCAACTCCTCAACTATCTCTAAGATTTATTCCTTGATCAGGTCCCAAAAATAGTGAAAGAAGTTCGAGGTAAAGCCATCTGGACCTGAGGCCTTCCCCAAATCCATCTAATTCACAACTTCCTCCACCTCCTGCATGGATATTGGCTTAAGCGTCATCTCATTGTTCTCCCTATTGACTATTTTGGGAATGATCCTAGTGATTCTTCCTATGTCCCGACCCGTTTCATCCCTATCCTCATTAAGAATTTCCTCAAAATGATGAGTCAATTCCTCCTCAATCTCCCTTTTGGTTTCCACTTGGAGACCATTCGCTCTTTTGAGTTTACATATTTTCGAGCCATATCTATTCAAGGATGAACGAGTTGTGGAAAAACTTGGTGTTCCTTTCGCCCTCCTGTAACCATTGGATTCTGGATTTTTGTTTCCAAAATTTTCCCTCCTCCCTTTCCCCGACTTCCAGTTGACAGAGTAGGTCTTTCTCCCTATATTTCATATCCTCATCCCACCCATTTTCCATTCCTTTTTGGTTGATAAACTCAATATCACTTATCAACCTTCTTTTGTCCTAAAAAATATTCCCAAATTCTTCTTTATTCCATATGCGAATTTTGGCTTTAAGAGCCTTAAGCCTCTGTTGGAAGCGGTACATCATTGTACCCGCATGGGGGACCAGCTCTTTCCACCACTGAGCCACTAGATCCTTAAAGTCCTTGTGATCCAACTAGAATTGTTCAAACCTGAAAGGATTGCTCATAACCGTATTCGGCCAATACCCATTGAGACAGATTGGTCAGTGATATGACCCCATGGCTGGAAGGACATTGGCCATTATATCCCCTGTCCCCCTCATCACATTCTCAGAGACCAATAATATATCAATCCTAGAGGTGATAAGATACTCCCCGCCACATTTGTTGTTCTAGGTGAACCACCCATTTCTAGTTTCAAGGTCTATAAAGGAAATGTGTGCCAGGAGGTCTCTGAAATCCTCCTGATATTTATCCAGAGAATGCCTCCCTCCCCTTCTTCTCCCTGAGAGAAGTGATTATATTAAAATACCCCCAATCGCCCAGTTTCCTTCACCTGAATAGCTTTGAATCCATCCTAGAAAATCCAAAAAGGCCTACTTCAGAGGGAAGGCATTGGGGCCATAAACATTCACCAAAATACCCTTGGATCTTGTCTCCAGGAAATGAAAATTAGCTAGTAGGGAGAATTGGCTAGCCCTCCATTCCATGAGGTCCACAAATCTTGGCTACCAAAGGACCATTATCCCACCAGCCATGCCAGCTGCATCTATCGCCATTACTCTGCTTCCCTTCCATATCTTCTCCCTGAGTTTCTCCATCACCTCTATACTATATTTTGTTTCCTGAAGAAAAAGGACGTCCAATCTCTCTTGCTTAATCTTCCTCGCTAGTGTCTTAACTTTCCTGGGGTGATTACACCCCCTGATATTCCAGGATATTATCTTCATTGGATAACCTTACTTACTCCAGAGAAGGCCGCCTTAATTGTTGGGTACTAACCTGATTCGATGATTTTTACACTTACCTCTGTGATTCATTGCTTATTTTTTTTCCTTCCCCTCTTCAAATCCTCCTCCAGGGGCTTCCTTTTACTACCTCTATGAGAATCTGCTAGAATCCCTAGGTGTTGTTGAGCTCTGGTCTTGATGATGGCTTCCTGGAGTAGCTCCAATTTCCTTCGAAAGACATACCCCTGCCCCTTCTTTCCACATGCCTCCTCAATCGCATATAGATCTAATTCCCCCAATTCCATTTCTTCCACTTCATCCTCTTCCATCACCTCCATCGAGGTCTACTGCTCCTCCTCTCTGCTTGTTTCTTTCCCTTGTATGCCTATTGCTTTGTTGGGTCCCCCTCTCTTCATCCCTCTTCCTCGGTCCTGGTCTCTTCCAGGATCTGGAGAGGGTTATTGGATCTCGGTTGCTTCTCCAAACTTTCCTTTCATGGTTTCAGGAGTCCGTTTGCCCTGCTTCTCCTCCTACTTTTGACCTGTGTGAACCCTTCACCATCTGTCTCGCCCTCTTGGCATTAGTTCGACGTGGTATGAGGCGGATACAACTTAGGGAAGTTCCTCCAAAATCTCCTGTATTCGTGCACTGCCTACATCTGAATGGAAGTTGCTCATAGTCAATAGTCTGGATCCATTCTTCATCATACTAGTTCAGGTTGATTGTCTCTGGTAGGTCTTTTGATAGATCCATGCAGGCCTGGAATTTGACGTTTTGTAGAACGTTTTTCTTATTTGAAAACGTATTTGACAGGTAAATATAAAACAAACACGTCAAGGGTGACGGTCATTAAAAATTTTAAAACGTAAATTTGATTTTTAGCTATTTACATCTACCGTCAGAAAATTTATTACCTCTTTATAACTATAGAGCCTACAAATGTACCTATTAATAATTACAGGTTCCTACCCTCTACATTTCTCTCTTCTGTTATGTTTACCACCCAATTCCTATTAGTAATTACCCGGTCCTACTATCTGCAGTGCTCTCTTCTGTTCTTTTTGCGTTAATCGAACAATGAACTCCTCCTTATCAGTTGGAAAGGGCGACTTTCCCCTGCTAAATTAACAAGGCACCCACCAAATCAAACTCCTTGTTATTTGATAATTATTATTTGATGATGTCAAACATCGAAATATATAGAAAGGGCACCAATATATAAGAATACAGGTTAGAATCCCTAATAGTAAGGGCAGTTTCTTTTATGATACAACAAATTTGACATTGCATGAATTTGAAAAAACATAAACTGACGGGAAGTAAAAACTTGTAACCGTCACCGAATTTCCAATTGACAAGCACTTGTAATTTGAAATTCAAGGCCTGGATCCATGTATACACAGATGCACGCAAAGGACGTGTATCTCTTTTGTTTAGTCTGCTCTGCCACCTTCACAAATTCTCCAAGTGATTTTCTGATGTCTTGCGAGATTTCTAGATCCCAGTATTCACAGGGCAAGGAGAAAAACCATATCCATACTGGGGAAACCGTCATGTCCTCGGTTTCCAGGGTCGAAGATATAACCCTGCTGAAAAGAAGAAGTATGGTACACCCTCTAGAACCCTATCCCTATCCTCCTGATTGAAGAAGATGATTGTGAAGAAACCCTTGGACTCTAGATGCAGATCATAGTGGCCCTTAGGATTCCACATGCTCTTGATCCATTGAACTAGCTCCCTATCCTTTAGCCACACCCCCACAAATTTATCGATGAGAGCCTTCTCCTTCCACGGCTCGATCTTTCCCCTCACCTTATCGTATTTTATTTGGATGGATGGTATAGTTTGGGCTTTTGGGAGGCACCCTCTTGGGCCAGATATTCTTCCCCTTCCCGATCTATCCTTGCTCCCTTCTTTGTTTTCATTCTCATCTTCCATAGGTTCCTGGCTCCGAGGAGCCACCCCCGCCATGATTAGAAGCAGGGGGTTCTGCAACCCCCAACCCCCGTAGACCCTGCACCAACGCCGCTGCTTCCAAACCCTCGCGATCTCGCTAGCCTCAAACTCCCTCCCAGTTTCCTACCTATCATTTTCAATTTCAAATTTAATATTAAATAAATAATAAAAAAAATTGGTCAAACTCAAAATTTAAATATTCTATGTAACTATATCTAGACTATAACCATCAAATTTATAAACTTCCCATAGTTAAATACCTTCATATTAATGTTATTCTATGAGTTCTATGACCTTTCTATTGAACTCGTCATAATCAGAGAACATGATGGAAAACCATCACATTGGTGCTAACCTGGTAAATTGATATGTAGCTATAATTTGTATTCCAAATTATTAAGTTATCAAAACACAATAAATAAAATCTTATAAATTACTCACCATTATTTTATAAAATTACTCACCATACTTGGAAAACATGATGAGAAACCATTACATTGAGGATAACCTAGTAATGATTCCGATTATTACATTGCCAAACCAAAATAAATAAATATTTTATAAAATTACCCATATTGTTTTCAATCTCATCTATGATAAAGTAAGATTTTCATTAACACATTTTATCTGGTAACAAGCATTCACTAATTATTTGTTTTACTTATATTAACGGACAGTTATTTGCATTTAAAATCATTATTATAAAAAAAAGTCGGTGCATTTAAAATCATTATTATTAAAAAGTCGGTTCATTTCATAATTTAATGTAGACTTCTTTTGAACAGTTAAACATCACATTTCATAGTCCCACTTTTTTTTCAACGGAAAATATCTCTGCATCATAGATGCAAGATAGACCACTTTACGGGAATGGACACCCTGACCTGTGGGGGATATTTTCCCCTTTTTTTTACCACATTTAGTCAATTGAGCCATTTCATAGTCCCACTTTGATATACGAGGAGAGGAGTTATATGATCCTTCCGTTTCTCTATTCCAAAATAAAAATCTTTATCCATTAACCACGAGTCGATTCTTCTATAAGCCCTACGGGGAAGACTTTTCAGGTCCCCCTTTAAGATATTCATTAATTTAATAGTTAAAGGGCACATTTTCAGGTCCCACTTTAAGACCTTCATAGTTGATTAATAGTTAAAAGTCACATTTTCGGGTTCCCCTAAGAGATTCATTAATTTAATAGTTAAAGGTCACATTTTCAGGTCCCACTTTAAGACCCTCATAGTCGATTAATAGTTAAAAGTCACATTTTCAGGTCCCCCTTTAAGAGATTCATTAATTTAATAGTTAAAGGTCACATTTTCAGGTCCCACTTTAAGACCTAAATTAATTTAAGTGTGAAAAAGTCACATTTCAGCTCCCACTAATACAGTAGACAATCTCTTTGATATATATGAAATTCATCAGTTAATTTAATTTACACTTTCAGTAGTATGTATGAAATTGATCAGTTGATTTAATTTACATAATTTAGCATTGTAATTATTGGGTAGGCTATTTTTCCTAATTTACATAATTCAGCATTGTAATTATTGGGCAGGTTGTTTTTCCTTTGCGAATGCTTTGAGGGTGATTCCTTTGATGTGCCTATACTAATCATTGGTTGCATATTGCTTGGCATTGTCATTTGTTTTGGTAATAAGGTTAGTGTATTACAGCTATGAATTTTCTATGATAATGATCTTATCTGAATCCAAGTTTAAACTAGATTTGCAGTTTGTTTGGGTTTAACAAGCTCAACAATTATGCTTAATAAGGGTGAGTATATTTTTTTGACAAACAAGGGTGAGGGTTATAAACCAACAAGAGTGACTATGCCTACTTTGCAATGATAATCATAAGCATACTTAATGGACAATGCAACCACTATCCGCGAGATCTAGAACAGCTGGTGGCGGGGTATGGTTAAGACGCCCCCTAAGCTGGAAGGTCATCGGTTCTAATCCTGTCGGATACCAAAAAATCCAACCATGTTAAGGGTTGGTGTGGTCCAGGCTAGGTGCGGTCCCCGGGTGATTTTGACGGCTTAGATGCCCCTCGTTCTTGGTTTCTTAGCCAATGGCAACCCTGCTAGTCAGGGGGGTTCCACCACTTTGCCAACAAAAAACAAAATGGACAATGAAACCACAAAAACTTTCTTTCTCAACGTTAGATTCTCGATTGAGATTATACCACTAATAGGGAATTTTTGCAGGGAAGCCAGGGGAGTGCCGCTCTTTGCTTCAGCAACACTAAAACTTCTTGTACAACTCAAAATAACACTTTATAGCAAAGTACAGATTTTCTGTCACAACTTTACAACAATGTATAACTTCGCTGACAGAGCTAAAAAATCAACCGAACACCTACAGGATTGTAACAGCTTTGTTGTTACAGCTTACAGTATTCCCTAGATGATGTTCAAACTAGCTGTTTTAGCTAATAACAATTAACACGCTTGATTCAGCTAGCTGTGGTTGCTGACAATCACCTATAGCACACTCACAGCTCCCTATTTTTCAATGATTCGATGACCCCTGTGTCCAAAAACTTAACACAAATGTTCTACTGAATTAATAAACAACATTTACAAAAATAAACTCTAGCTGCTATAGCAAACTGGCATTAAAATAAAATTGAGTTTTTCACAATCAGAAACAAAGTAAAAATAAAAATACACCGTAAATATGAGTTTCAACTCTAAATCAACTTCTCTATTATGTTGTGTCTAACTCTATGTAAATCACGATTACAAGATGTGTATATATAGTATTTCAACTAAGTTGGTCATTAATTACAAACTGACCCTTCACTTACACAAAACAGAATTCTATGTTAATGATTTACAGTCTGTTACAGTCTGACAGATTTGAGAAGTGTGCTGCCTCTTTAGAAATTAGATATGATTTGTTGGAATTTTTCTATAGCATCAAAAGAGCTTTTGACAATTTAAATAGTCTGATA
>LPNX010317559.1:154680-197805 GCA_001517045.1 Pseudotsuga menziesii | reverse complement strand
GGCGGTGTGGCGGTGTTGTTACTCTTCAGTGTTGCGGCAATTATATTTCTAAACTGTGTTTTCCTTTTTAGAGTTTTGGTGGTTGATGTTGCCTCTTCAAAATTTGTTGTAGCCATTGGTGTAGTAATTACTGAATTCCAACATTCTCCCCCTTAATTGCTACACTCAAAACACAAAATTTGTAACACTAACTTTCTGTTACAGCTTACAAACTCCAATGTTTTTCCTATGAAGTTCAAACAAATTGTTTCTCAATAGTTTTGTAAATAAATCTACAAATTGATTTCTTGATGTGCAAAATTCCACATTGATTTCATTTTTATTTATCAGTCCTCGAATAAAATGATACCTTGTATCAATATGTTTACTTATTTTGTGAAAGACATGATTTCTTAATAGTGCAATAGCTAATTTATTGTCATAGAAAATTTGAGTTGGTTCATTCTGTTCATGCTATAACTTAAAAAGAGTTATTCTCATCCAAACAGTTTTACATGCAGCTCCTATTGCTGCAACATACTCTGCCTCAGCAAATGATAGTGTCACTATGGGCTGCTTCTTTGATGCCCATGCTACTAATCCCGATCCAAAACTGAACACATATCTAGATGTGCTATTTCTATCATCTATAGAACCTGCAAAATCATTGTCAGTATATCCAATCAATTTAAAATTTGAATTAGATGTATTCTGGATACCAAAATTTGTTGTTCCAACAATGTATCTTAGAATCCTCTTTCTAGCATGCTAGTGGGTATTCTTTGGTGTTTCCATAAACCTTGAAATCAAACTTACTGCAAACATTATATCAGGTCTTGTTCCAGTTAAGTACATGAGACTTCCAACCAGTCTCTCATACATCGTTGGATCAATTTTTGACCCATCATCTTCCTTACTGAATTTTGTGCCAGATGCTATTGGAGTTACAGCTAGCTTACAATTCAATGTTCTGAATCTTTTCAATACATCATTTGCATATTTAGACTGGCATATAAAAATACCATCTTCATATTGAGTTACTTCAATACCAATGAAATATTTCATCAATTCTAAATCATTCATCTCAAATTTTGTTTTCATGGCTTTCTTGAACTTATCTACAGAAAGATCTCCAGTAAATATCAAATCATCCACAAATAAGAAAACAATCAATATTTTACCTTCTTGATTTACCTTTATATACAGCGTTGGCTCACTTGGACTTCTGTTGAATTCTTCACTATTCAAGTATTCATCAATTCTGTTGTACCATACTCTCGGTGCCTACTTCAAACCATACAATGATTTCTTCAATCTGTAGACCTTGTCTTGTCCATCAACCTCATATCCTAGAGGTTGTTTCACATAAACCTATTCTTGTAAATATCCATTTAAAAATGTAGAAATTATATCCATTTTATGTACATACCATTTATTATGAGCAGCAATAGCTAAAACCATCCTTACCATGTCAAGTCTGGCTACCGGTGCAAAGGTCTCATTATAATCAATTCCAGGTTGTTGACTAAACCCTTGAGCTACAAGTCTTTCTTTGTATTTTTCAACATCACCATCAACATTTAACTTGGTTTTATAAATCCATTTGACACCAATACAATTTTTATCTTCGCGCAAATCTACAAGATCCCAAGTATTATTTATTTCTATGGCATCAATTTCTTCATCCATTGTTTTTATCCAAACATCATTTTTAACAGATTCATCAAAATATGCTGGATCACATGCTATAAATGAAAATTTTGAAACTTGATCTACTTCTTCATTTTGATCGTACAGTTCTCTTAAACTTCTAGTCTTCTGATCTCTAACTTTGTTCCTTAATGATGCTAATGTGGGATTTGATTCATTACTTACCTCTGACCTCGTTCCTTGCCATTCACCAATATTTGATGGTTCACCACGTTCATGAGTTTTGGGTGTTCTGATAGGTGTCCTTGCTGCTGGTGTATGTGGAGTTGTTTGTCCTCCATGTGTGCCTTGTTCATATTCTTCATCACCTGTGTGAGGTGCAACAACATCGTCACCAACTAATTTATCAATGCTCTCATCCCATGCTTCTTCTTCTTTAAAAAATACATCTCTGCTGATAACATACTTCTTGGTGATGGGATTATAAAGTCTGTATGCTTTAGATTCTTCACTATATCCAACAAAAATACATTTTTTACTTCTTTCATCTATCTTTCTTCTCATTTCTTCAGGTACATGTGCATAAACCACACAACCAAAAATTCTTAAATGAGATATGTTGCTACACTTACTACTACAAGCTTGCTGAGGAAATCGACCCTTCACACTTTTCGTGGGGCTTCTGTTCAGAATGTACACTGAACAAGTAACGTCCCCCCAATATTCATTTGAAAGATGATTCTCCTTCATCATACTTCGAGCCATGTTCATAATGGTTCGATTCTTTCTTTCTGCTACACCGTTTTGCTGTGGAGTGCAGAGTGCAGTAAATTGCCTTTTAATTCCATAATATTTACAAAATTCCATAAACTCATTTGACATATACTCACCTCCTCTATATGATCTCAAGACTTTAATAAATCTGTTACTCTCTTTTTCAACCATAGCTTTAAAACTTTTAAACACATCAAATGCTTGAGATTTATGTTTCAACAAATACAACCAAGTTTTTCAGCTGTAATCATCAATGAAAGTCATAAAATAAACATTACCACTCAAATAAAGTGTTTGCATCGTTCCACACAAATCTATGTGTACCAGCTCCAATGGTGCTTTTGCTCTGCATGAGACTCTAGAAATAAATTTCTCTCTATGATGCTTTTCCAATAGGCAACTCTCACGTGAGCTTGCTGGCTGCTCAATATTGGGCAATCCCTTTACCATCTGCTTCTTCTGTAGCAACTATAAACCACCAAAATGTAAATGGCCATATCTCAAATGCCATAACCATGATTGATCTAAACTCTTAGTTTTATAAGCATTCAAAGAGTTAGTCAAATCATTTCTCATAGTCAGCGGAAACATTCTATTCTTTGTCATCTCTACTCTGGCAATCAACTGTTTGCTTGGATATTTATCATAAATAGTGCATACCTTTTTTTTAAATAACACTCCGTATTCTTTCTCCAACAATTGTCCAACACTTAATAAATTACACATCAAACCAGGAACATAATAAACATCATGTATTGTTCTTCTTTTTCCATTCTTCGCATATACAACAATCACACCTTTACCATTAACCTTTACCTTACAGTCCTTACCCAACTTCACTTCAGACTGAATGCTTGTGTCTATACTTGAAAATAATTCCTTATTTCTCGTCATGTGGTTGCTACATGCGCTGTCCAAAAACCATATATCTTTTGAACTTTCCTGGGTGACATTACAAGTCAAGAACATAGGTTGCTCTTCATTTTTAGTCTCCTCTATCATGTGTGTAGACAACCTACTATTATATGCTTGCTTCTTCCAACACTTGTTAGCAAAATTCCCAAATTTCTTACAATAAAAACAATGAACTTTAGATCTATCATACCTATGATTTCCTAGCTGTCCTGCTCTGCTGCTACTCCCCCTTACGCTAGGAGTACTCTGCTATGACTTCTCTTCATTTTCAAAATCATTTTTGATGTCACTATGACCAGCACTTTGTCATCCTCTTCCTTTGTTACTAGCTCTTCCTTTGCCTCTAACCCTAGTAACATTTAATTGAGATTTAAAAGCATTTTCTAATGGAGTACCATCATACTTGTTCATTCTTGATTCATGAGCAATCAAAGAACTAGTAAGCTTATCAATGTGCATTTGAATCAGATTTTTAAACTCTTCAATTGGAGCAACCACTACTTCAAACTTCTTTGGCAAACATCTCAACAATTTTTCAATCACACGCTGATTTGGAAGGTCTTCACCATACTGCCATAGCTGGTTTACAACATTCATGACTTGTGTCATAAAACAATCAACAGTATCGTTGTCCTTCATCTTCAGATTCTCAAAATCTCTTCTTAAATTCTGCAACTTAACATTCTTCACCTTGGTCACACCTTGATAGAAAGTTTCAAGAGTGTCCCAAGCTTTCTTTGAAGACTCCGCACTTGAAATCTTTGGAAAAATAGATTCACTCAGGCCTTGATGAATAAGACCAAGAGCTTTATTATCCTTCTTTCGATTTTCCTTCAACAGAACATGCTCAACATTTGACAGAGCCAACTCAGTTGCTTGATCAGATGGTTCAGGATAGCCAATCATAACAAACTCCCAAAGATCCTAAGAATGCCAGATAGTTCTCATTTTAATAAACCATGTGTCATAATTTCTTTCAAACAACACTGGAATTTGTAGCTGCACTACACTGCTGTTAGTATCTATTTCATAGTAAATTCGAAAAACAATGAGCCAGAAAACTCAACCAAGATTTTAGACAAGAAAGAAAACTTAACCACGCTCTGATACCATTGTGGGGAAGGCGGGGGAGTGCCGCTCTTTGCTTCAGCAGCACTAAAACTTCACATACAACTCAAAATAACACTTTATAACAAAGTACAACTTTTCTATCACAACTTTACAGCAATGTACAGCTTCGTTGGCAGAGCTCAATAATCAACCTAGAACCTATAGGATTGTAATAGCTTGGTTGTTATAGCTTACAGTATTCCCTAGATGATGTTCCAAATAGCTGTTACATCTAACAATAATTAACACGCTTGATTCAAGTAGCTGTGACTGCTGACAGTCACCTACAACACACTCACAACTCACTATTTTTCAATGATTCGATGACCCCTACGTCCAAAAATTTAACACTAATGTTCTACTGAATTAATAAACAACATTCACACAAATAAACTCCAGCTACTGCAACAAACATGCATTAAAATAAAATTGAGTTTTTCACAGTCAGAAATAGAGTAAAAATAAAAATACACAGTAAATCTGGGTTTCAACTCTGAATCAACTTCTCTATTACGGTGTGTCTAACTCTATGTAAATCACAATTACAAGATGTGTATATATATTATTTCAACTAAGTCAGTCATTAATTATAAACCACCCCTTCGCTTACACAAAACAGAATTCTTTGTTAATGATTTACAGTCTGTTACAATCTAACAGATTTGAGAAGTGTGATGCCTCTTCAGAAATTAGATGTGCATTGTTGGCACTATTCTGTAGCATCAAAATGACTTTTGACAATTTAAATAATTTGATATTTGTCAGGTAGTGAGGCGGTGTGGCGGTGCTGTGACTCTTCAGTGTTGCAGAAATTATATTTCTGAACTGTGTTTTCCTTTTCAGGGTTCTGTCAGTAGATGTTGCCTCTTCAAAATTTGTTGCAGCCATCAGTGTAGTAATTACTAAATTCCAACAATTTTGATGATTTGTATACATGAGTATGATTTGTTTTGTTATAGACAACGGCCACTTGTTTTATACGGATCAGCTTCTTGATTGTTGGCGCTTAAATTTGTTTGCTACAGGTAGCCATGATAGGTTTCTTGATTGTTGGTACTTAAATTTGTTTGCTACAGGCCACTATGTGTAAAACTTATGGGCTCTCGGGAAGTTAGTCTATCCAAGGATTCACACTAGTGGTGTTTCTCATTATTATTGTTGATGTATTTGTAACTTTGGAAGGTATTCACTTGTATATTTCATATATTGTATTTCATTGGTCGCCGATGTTCCTATCAGGAGAATCATTAATGTAATCAAGTCATGTAATGTCATAGGAGTTGATCAGGGGGGAAAGTCCCCACAGTTGTGGGGCACTAGGGTCATTAGAATCTCCTAGAGAAGTCGGTCCTAATAAGTAATTGTCAACTTAGAAACTAGTAAAAATAGAGAGTGAGTCTCTCTATTTAATACACACACTCACCCAACTATAGCGCATAGGTGAGAGAGGAGAAGCTCGCTCAAGTGAGAGAGAGAACAATTATAGGAGATCATCTTTTTGTCTTTGGTTTTTACTGCTGCCATTGGTGCTCATTCTATATCTAAGGAATTTGCGGGGTTTTCTCCTTTATGGTTTCCCCGAGGAAAATATTTTTGTCTATTGTCTCTTGTGATTGATTATTGTGCATGCTATTCTCTCAGATAAGATCCTAAGATCATATTGCTTAAATGATAAAAATCTAACATGGTATCAGAGCTAACAGGAGAAGAAGACACTATGCAACTGCAGAAGCTAGGGATTCTTACTTTTTGGGTCTCTCTTCACAATCCATCAACAAAAGGAGGCCAAGCTGACTCTCCATTCAAGGGCACATCTTTATGTCGAAGTAGAATCTGATTCTGAGCTTTTTCAGTTTTTGACCTACCACTGCATCAAGGAAATTAGGGCTTTTCACAGAAGTGGAATTTTTGAGTAAGCCCAGCATAGGTTTACTCTCCTCTGCAAAATAAAATTTTATAGACCAAGATTGGAGTTTTTGGTTGAGTAGAACTCCTGGAAATTCAAACCCTAATTTTCCCCAGAACCAGAAAACCAGCACTACAGAAGATCAGCTCCAAATCCAGTTTTTAGCTTCTCAAATTGGTAAGATCTAAATATTTTGTATTTCCATTTGATTTTCTCAGTTAAGATGTCTCATCACACCAAGCTTGATGAAAATCTTGAAGGAGCTTATAACTTCCGAGCATGGAAGTATAGGATCTCGCTAGTTCTTGAAGAAAATGAATTGGACTCCTACATCAGTGAAGAGGTTCCTGTTCCAGAGGGAGATGAGGCTAAGGCCTTACAAAAGAAGAACTTGATCAAGGCCAAGAGGATTATTGCTAATTCAATCAAGGATCACCTCATACCACGGGTGTTCTCCCTAAATACACCTAAAGATATGTTTGATGCCTTGACCAATCTATTTGAAGGGAAGAACATAAATCAGAAGATGACTTTGAGAAATCAATAGAAGAATGTGAAGGTCTAGAATGCAGAGACCATACAGTCATACTTTACAAGGGTCTCCTAGATCAAAGAACAAATTGAAGTAGTAGATGAAGAAGTGGAGAATGCATAAATTGTGATGACCACCTTGAATGGTCTCCCTAGGTCATGGGACTCTTTCATTCAAGGGGTTTGTGCTAGAAGAAAGCTAGTCACCTTCAGTAGACTGTGGGAGGAATGCTCACAAGAAGAAGCTTGAATAGTATCCCGAGAAGAAAAGACGGGAAGAGAAGATCAAGCTCTCACAGTACACTCGAAGAAAATAAGAAGGGGCTATCGTCATCCCAAAGGTAAGAATTCTCACCAGAAAGATAACCCTAGAAGATCTAACAGAGATCTATCTAAACTCAGATGTTTTACTTGTGATGAGAGAGGAAAATTTTCTAGAGATTGTCCTAGAAATAAGAGTAACTCTAACAAGAATAAGGAAAAAATAAAACATCATGCTCACACTACAGAGGATGATGATCCTCCCATGAAGAGAGTCAAACAAGAAAGTGAATATTCTTCAAGTGATGAAGAGTATGTTTTGATTTCTTCCCTCATGGCAACTGTCACACATGGAAGTAATGATTGGCTTATAGATAGTGGGGCTTCCAAACACATGATGGGATTCAAGGAATCTTTTGTGAAACTATTCTAACATGAATCACCCCACAAAGTAAAACATGGTGATGACTACCAGCATCCAATAAAAGGTAGTGGTGAATCGTCCTATAAGCTAGGCTCTGGAAAGTCTATGAAGATGAAGGATGTCTTGTTTGTCCCAGGACTAAAGAAGAATATCCTCTCCATATCTGCATTGGATGCAAAAGGAATAAGGGTTGCATTTGTAGATGGACAAGTCCTTATGTGGCCAAAGGGAAAGACTATAGATGATGCAGTAGTGATTGGAGACCAAGAGGGAGGCTTATACAAGATAAAGGGCCAACCAGAACAAGCCTTGGTCCATGACTCAGTAGAGCCAAATGAACTTTGGCATAGAAAGCTTACACATGTGCTCTATCACTTGCAAGCAAAGCTACTGGAGGTATTCCAGAAATAAAGGCAAAACATGAAGGTGTTTGCAAGGGATGTGTGAAAGGAAAGAACACAAAGAAGACGTTTCCATGTGGCGAGAGAAAGGCAAAAGGAATATTGGAAATAATCCACTCTGATGTATGCGGTCCAATGTCATCCAGTTCATTGAGTGGGTATGTATACGATGTTTCTTTCATTGATGATTTTTCTAGGAATACATGGATATACTTCTTGAAAAAAAAAGATGAAGTATTCAGCAAGTTCAAAGAATTCAAAGCCTTGATCGAGAACCACACAGAAAAGAAAATAAAGACCTTTCGATCAAACAACTGTGTATGTACAGAACAGTACTCTGCATAGAGTACTTGAGAACAAGACACTTGAAGAAGCCTTCTCCAGCAAGAAACCAGAAGTCAGTTATCTCAGAATATTTGGATGTCTAGTGTACATACACATTCCAAAAGAAAAGAGGAAAAAGTTAGATCCTTCAAGAAAGAAGGGTATATTTGTGGGATATAGTGAAAGCTCGAAGGCTTATAGAATATACTTCCCAACATTCAAGAATATTGACATTAGTAGAGACATAACATTTGACGAAGACTCATCTTACAACAGATCTAGAAAGAGACCCGTTGAAGAACCTAAAGAAGCAGAAGTACCCAGGATTCAAAATACAACTATGAATGATGCAACTCAAGATGAAGATCAAGAAATAGAAGAACCCTAGGAACCTATAGATCCACCCCAGGAGAAGAATAATCATAAGAGGAAACCTGCATGGGTACGAGAGGCTATCCAAGGTGCAGAAAGATATGGGGCTCCAGAAGAAATGCATAGAGAAAGGAAGAGAACTAGGTCTTCCTCCAGATATGTAGCCCTATTATGTGACATCATTGATAAAGAACCTTCCAACTATGAAGAAGTGGTAGAGAAGAAAGAATGGAAGGATGATTTGATCAATGAGTACCATTCGATCAAGAAGAATGATGTCTAGGATGGTGTACCAAGACTAGAGGGGAAGTTTGTTTTGAATTCCAAGTGGATCTACAAGATAAAGCATGTTGCAGATGGTAGCATAGAGAAATATAAAGCAAGATTTGTGCCTCATGGCTTCTCCCAGAAAGAAGGAATAGATTATGAAGAAAATTTTGCACCTATAACTAGATACAGTTCCATCAGATTAGTACTTTCTCTGGAAGTAGTAATGAAATGGAAGATACACCAGATGGATGTCAAGACTGCTTTCTTGAATGGTGTAGTGGAACAGGAAGTGTATGTGGAGCAGCCACTCAGTTTTGAGACACATGAAAGGGAAACTCATGTGTGTAAATTGAAGAAAGCCTTGTACAGTTTGAAACAGGCACCTAGTACATGGTACGACAGAATAGGAAGATTCCTGACTAGATTAGGCTTTACCAAGAGTAAAGAAAATTCAAAAATTTATTCTAAGGTTGAGGAAGGAAACCTTGTGATACTCCTACTGTATGTAGATGACTTGTTTGTAACAGGTGATGATGGGTTGATTGCTGATACGAAGAGGAAGCTTGATGTTGAGTTTGAGATAAAGGACTTGGGTATGATACACTACTTTCTAGGCATGGAGGTGTGGAAGAATACAAATGGAATCTCCCTAGGACAAGGGAAGTATGCAGTAGAGATCCTGAAGAGGTTTGGGATGATGGACTGAAAGGCCATGACCACACCTATGGCATCGAACCTGAAGCTATTTAGTGATGCTTCATCAGATTCGATGATGCTACGATGTATCGTCAAATGATTGGGTCCTTGATGTACCTGACGAATATGAGACCAGATATTTGATTTGCTATGAACACATTGAGCTAGTTCTTGACAAATCCAAGACATGTTCACCTGATTGCTGCAAAGCATATTCTGAGGTACCTGAAGGGTTCAGTTGATTATGGGCTAAAGTATGGGGTGAATCAAAAGATTAACCTGGAAGGTTATGTGGATTTGTATTAGGTAGGCAATGCCATTGATAGGAAGAGCACTTCGAGGTGCTGCTTCAGTATGGGATTAGGTGTGATCTCTTGGTTTAGCAGGAGGAAATCCTGTGTGGCACTGAGTACAGCGGAAGTAGAGTATGTTGCAGCTTGTTCAACTAGTTGTGAGGAAGTGTGGCTAAGGAAGCTACTATCTTGTTTGTTTCATCTCCATTTGGATGCTACTTATATATATTGCGACAACCAGAGTTGTGTGAAATTGTCAGAGAACCCGGTGTTCCAAGACAAGTCAAAGCACATCAAGATCAAATATCACTATATCAGGGATATGGTGCAAAGAGGAGCAGTGAAGCTCCATTATGTTGCAAAAAACGAGCAGATAGCTGATGTGTTGACCAAGCCATTAGCGAGAGTGAAGTTTTAGTACTTCAGGGAGAAGCTGGGTGTTCTCCAGATCGAGGTTCCTTCCAAGGGGAAGTTATGAGTATGTTTTCCCTTCTGACATGGTGGTAGGATTGGTTCCTTCCATGGTCATATGCAAGTGCAGATCCCTTCTGACATGGTGGTAGGATTGGTTCCTCCCATGGTCAGATATAAGTACTAAGCCTTTCTGACATGGTGGTAGGCTGGGCATCCCATGGTCAGATGTAAGTGCGGATAATTTCCCCAAATGGTAGATGGTGTGTCCTACCATGCTGGTGGATGTAAGTGCAGAGACTTTCCCCGGATGGTAGATGGTGTGTCCTACCATGTCGGTAGATGTAAGTGCAGAGCCTTTCCCCAGATGGTAGATGGTGTGTCATGTCCTACCATGCTAGTGGATGTAAGTGTAGAGCCTTTCCCTAGATAGTAGATGTTGTGTCCTACCATGTCGGTGGATGTAAGTTCGGAGCCTTTCCCTCGATGGTAGATGGTGTGTCCTACCATGCCGGTGGATGTAAGTGCTGGGCCTTTTTGACATGGTGACAGGCTGGGCCTCCCATGGTGAGATGTTAGTGTTGGGTGTGCCTTTCTGACATGGATCAGGGATAATTTTAGGGGAGAATTTTAGCCCAATGGGATATTTTTCCATGTTTTTCTCCCAAAAAATATTCACCATTTTTCATTTTTTGAAGCCCTGTTTCGCCCAATTTTGATGGGGTAAAATTTTTTCACCCTAAAAATCACCAAATTATTATATAAATGATATAAAATCCTTGGAAATTAAAATAGTTTTTGAAAAATATTTCCAATCATTTTATAGTTGGCGTTTTAAGAATTGGTAATATTCGCCAACATTTATACACTTTTAAATAAGTATGGTTCCTTAAAATCATCCTTGACATGGATGCTAGATGTGTTCCTCCCATGGTCAGATATAAGTGTTGGGCGCTCCTTTCTGACATGGATGGTGGATGTGTTCCTCCCATGGTCAGATATAAGTGCTGAAGAAGATGAAGACCTACATGGAGGCTAGGCCTACAACTAGCATGAAAAAGGGATGGCTCTATAGAAATTCGTGTGACAAGTAGAATCGAGAGATAGCACCATTTGATCGAGATAGAGAAAGCAATGATGATGATGATCCAATAATTATCTAGCTTTGATGATAATCCAGTGATGATCTAGTGATGAATACTTGTGCTGACGAATTCTGTCTAGAGAATACCTTCCTAGTTAAGAGGGAGTGGTGATGTATTTGTAACTTCATAATGTATTCAGTTGTATATTTCATATATCGTATTTTATTGTTCCCCAATGTTCCTATTGAGAGAATCATTAATGTAATCAAGTCATGTAAAGTCATAGAGGTTAACCCTCCTTGTTGATCAACGGAAAAAGTCCCCACAGTTGTGGGGCACTAGGGTTATTAGACTCTCCTAGAGAAGTCAGCCCTGGTAAGTAATTGTCAACTCAAAAACTAGTATAAATAGAGAGTGAGTCTCTCTATTTGATACACACACTCACCCATCTATAGCGCATAGGTGAGAGAGGAGAATCTCGCTCAAGTGAGAGAGAGAACAGTTGTCAGAGATCATCTTTTTGTCTTTGGGTTTTACTGCTGTCATTGGTGCTCATTCTATCTCTGAGGAAGTTGCAGGGTTTTCTCCTTTATGGTTTCCCCGAGGAAAATATTTGTGTCTATTGTCTCTTGTGATTGATTGCTGTGCATGTTATTCTCTCAGATAAGATCCTAATATCATATTGCTTAAATGATAAAAATCTAACAATTAGATAGTTTATCCATCCAATGGTTATTAGATATAGTCGAAATGGAAGTACAAAACTCATGTATTGTTCAACATATTCCTCCAAAAGTTGAGCTTCTCATTTTCACGGTCATGGTTTGGATTTGATTATTGTTTTTCAATCAAAAATTACTTTTCTCTCTTTGAGTCTTTATTTTGTATCGTTTCTCTTTGAAATTCGTGCCATCTTATTAGAATTCACTATTTAATGGCTATCGTCGACAAGAAAAAAACTAAATAAATGTATTAATACTTTGAAACCCTTCCCCTTTATCTATGTGTTATGATTCGAATAGAGAATAATTTGCATGAGAAGTCATGAGGTTTAGTTACTTTGATTCCAATAGAGAATCATTTTCCTAAGAAGTCGCCAGGTTTAGTTACTTTGATTCAAAGGCCTTACTTTCTTTTTGAAACTATTTAGGCTTAAGAAGCTTGATGGTATGAGCATAAAAAAAAATCCACTTTTTGTACTCTTTGAATGTTCTTAGGGCCATCATAGTGAATTTTATTAGGGCCATTATAATAGTTTTAAACCTTGAAGGGTACGTTTTTCTAGGGTAATAGGAAGAGAGATCCCTATTTTTTGAGTTAAACATCAACTTAAACATCATTGACAATGAGAGAATGCAATTTGAGTCTTGATGTTGTGACTTGGAGAAGACTCAACCAATTACATCATAGTCAAGCTAAAAAAGATAGATTGTTCAAATGGGAGCAACGAGAGTTAGCAGAAGGCAAAGGAGAAAGACCGAAAAATATCTTTCACAGAGTCAATGGACTTTTCTAGTAAAGATTGCAAATCTTTCTCAAGTACAATAAACATGATTGGGTATAACAAGAGAAATAACATGGGATTCTTCAGTGATTTTTCCTATGAACAAACTAAATCACCTTCTTTTGCTTCATCTTGGGGCTAATTGTTGAAGTGCTCCTATTCACCATTTAGATGAATGGTCATTTCTAATTCTCCTTGTGCTATTGTTTTTTCCCGTCTCATATGTAGAAAATCATGACAGTTAGTCTACACTTTTTGATCCATGAAAGCAGTTGAGAGGATGCTTTCACATCTATAAATCTGTTTGTACATGGTTATATTTTTACAGTATGTGTCAATGAACTTTTTGAAGTGTTTGAAACCAACTTTTAAAAATATTGGGTCAATCCTTTGCTTATGTTGTTTGAACTTATTGATTCCTTAAAGTCATGGAGCTTAAATATCACTATTAGTGCATATTTTGCAGCTGAAATATTATTGTTTCTAACATCATTGTGCTGCATGTTTTCAACACATATATTATTGCTTCATATTGATCTAAACATTTTAATAGTATAGGCATGGAGAATGGCTGATCTTTTGAAAGAAGCTTCAAGTAGAAAATGAATTATGAACTATCAGACAAAAAGTAAATATTATACAAATGAAATCAAATGGAAACATGAAGCAAAATAATTTTTTTTTGTTGTTTACTGTTAGGACGCACTAAGTTGTGCTACTACAATGGCTTCCTCAGAGGATGGATTGCATCCATGTGTGGCCAGCTCAAGGGTGACAATGTCATCTATGTATTATGTTATCTACGACTTCATTGTTGAACCCTTTTGTTAATGTGAGCACCTAAAGTATGCAGGTTCAATAATAGGTTTTTTGGAAATTCTTTATGGCTACTTTATTTTTTTTTCTTTTTAAAATATGGAGTGTGAATACTGAATAAGATTGAGGAAATCGACTAAATTTACATATTTGGTGTATAGAAAGGATGGGATATTTTAACGATTAAGTTAATCCTTGACAACTCTACCAATTTCATAATGCAAATATTGCAAAATTCAAGCAAACCATGAGAACTTGGGAAGGAAAGCATAATTACTACTACGTTGTGCAGTGCAAAAGCTCATGGACTATAGTTGGGAATCCTGTCTCCAATATGGGACCTTATGTCAATTAGGATAGAGTTGACTTGATCGATCGAGCCAATTCCAAGCAGATCCTAGGAGGCATTTTGTATTGCAAGTCAATGTGATATGCACTCATTTTTTGTCAATACTATTGATAGTAAAACAACAAAATAGTCATATTATGGTAGCCTTGGGTCTTGCAAATGGCAAGGAAAATTTACATTCTATCGTTCGGTAGACAATAATGTCGATAGGAAAAATCACATATGTAGCATGGGTTGAGTAAATTCTTAAATTCAATTAAAAGAGGAAGATGCAACACTTGCATGTCGATTAGTTCAGGTTTTCAATTGAATTAGCTTGAAAGAGAGTTTTAACATAGTTAACATGGATTAGTTTCCTTAAAAACCAGGACCGCATTGCCCATTATTCTTTCCTATTTCTTCCATCCCACTTACAATTTCTTTGGACGATGCAAGACCAACCTAGAATCCCGTTAAAGTATCCTACATGAGCCGAGCAACTTCTTGCATTGTGCTAGGAAACAAAGTGAATGATTGCTTCACTGAGTAGCCTCCTTTCTCCCTTCTTTTTAGTATATAGGTGAAAAGCAATCAATCAAGTGTTATTCCTTATTTCTTCGAGTCTGTAAGTAAAAATTAACCAACCAACGAAATCAACTGAATAGGAAAAACCGATGATAATAGTTAGTACTTCATTGTCATGGAACTCCCTGATATATGGGCTCAGGCATATAATGGTTGGCCATTAATTTTGAATAGTCATGTAGCAGGTGATATACTATTTGGCTTCTTGAGAGAATTGCAATGTGGCATGCATAAGGTTGTCCACCATTACACTGCGCATTTCCCGATCATGTGTGTTAATGTGCCTGTAATTCTCTATAACCAGTGGAAGGGAGCATGCATTAAACACTTGTACACATATTTTAGATTATTTTTCTTGTAGTTTGTGAAACAATGGATCACAAGAAGCTTAGTTTTGATAAACTATATTACTTCACGAAAAAATAAATCCCCAATATTACTAGAAAAAATATATAATAAGTTTTGCAATAAGTTTTTTTTTGGAAAACTAAATCCCCAAGTTTGTGAGAAAAAAATAGAAATTTGGAATAATATATGTAGTTTATATGTGCTGACAATTCAGGGAGGTTGTTGGCAAAGCTAGAACATTGTTTATGTTGTATTTAATGTTTATAGTTTTGTATGATTCTCATAAAGCCATCTTTACACATACGTGACCGTCTTCATAATATTATTACTTTATAGTTGGTTGGAACTTCAAAATGACAAATGGAAATTTTTAGAGTTAATGACTCACTCCAATTAGTTTATTTTATGTTTAATTATATTAACAATGTTTATGTTACTTTCTTTATTTTGAATAGAATCAATCGAGATATTCACGAATACTAAGTTTGTAAGTTAAACAATATGTCCTATGTAAATTGTGTTCTAGTTTGTCATTATAGATTTTTAAAGTAAAGTGGGTTCTTAATGATTGAACCTATTTAGTCCCTTGCCTTTTTTCAAAATTCTCACAAGGTGTTTTCCATGCTGTATGAATCTTATATTACTAAAGTAAAGTTAGTTCTTAATGTTTGAAATCAATTTAGTCTCTTGCCCTTTTGAAAATTCTCACATTAAAGTAGGTTCTTAATGTTTGAAATCAATTTAGTCCCTTGCCCTTTTTGAAAATTCTTACAAGGTGTTTTCCATGTTATATGAAGCTTACTTTTAGTAATATAAAACTTTTGCAAAGATAATAAATGTTGAAATTTGCAACTTTATATTTTTATTTTATTTTTGTTAAAATTAAAGTAAATAATATTTATATGTTAAATTTCATATGTCTTCAATACACTATATCTTCTATAGAATTGTAAAAGTTTACCAAACTTTTGAAAAAAGCATTTACTACTCTATAAATACATTCTACTTTTTACTTTTTTTATACATTGAAGAATATCTTTCACATATATAATTCATAACAAAGTTTTATCAATTAAATTAAAATATTATAAAACAAAAATCAAATTGACATTGCACACATTTTTTAAAACAACTCATACTCAAATTGCAATTCGGTTGTATAAAATTTAACCTATCTGTATATCATAATTAACAGTTCAAAATGCAAAAGTATCATCTATATCGAAAGGAGATATCTTGAAGAAATTATTACCCGATTTAACAGTTCATATGAAGCCTATGTGAAAGGCATGTTTATTGTTATCTACATGTTAAATGAAAGACATATTTATTGTTATCTACATGTTAAATGACTTCTTTGTTGATGGAAAATTTATAGTAAATTGTGAAAACATATTTAACAAAATTTATAGTCAATTGTGAAAACATAATGGTGGACATAAAGACTTAGCAAAATGAAGCTTAAGAAAAAAAAGTATATCTCAAAGTTATCTAAAATAGTTTCCCTTTCAAATCTTTAAGAATTTCAAGTTTTCAATTATTGAATACACTCTTATAACCATTTTTACTTTGTACTCGAATATTGGAAAACTTGGATATTATCCAATAACAAAAATGTGAAAGAAAACTAAGGTGGAATTAATTGAATTCTTCAACCTTTCTATGACAAAGGAGTATAAATTTTGACATAATACAACACTTATTTTTAAAATCCTATTTATAACTAACATTTACAACACTTATTTTAAAAATCCTATTTGTAACTAACATTTTCATATTATTGCTAAAAATATGTTTTATTAATAAATAATATAGGATACTTGAGTTTTTTTTCTAAAATGTTAATTTTAACTTTAATCTTAAAATGGTATGTAATATATATAAATATTACACATGGTATAACTTTTGTGCTAAGAGCTCCATAATCTGCTAAAAGCTATATTGATTTTCCTAGATTGCTTTTTTCATGCTTTATAGTACTTTCATATATGAAAAATATTATAAACCTTTTAATTTTTTAAAATATTATAGATTTTAAAGTATTATGGATTTTGAATATTATATGTGCAATTGCAAATTTTGAAGTTGGTGGACCATTCATGCATATGAATTCATGAATAAAATTTTACATTTTGAATTAAATGTTCAAAATCATAATCATCGTAACCCACCTAAAACTGAAAAATAAATATTTTTATTTATTTGAGAAAACATTATGCTAAAAGTTATTGTAAAGTTTTTATGACCAAGGATGGTCAAGGATGACTGTAATTGAATATTTATTTATTTAAATAATTAAAAAGGAGAAACACATATCCAAAGAAGACTTTTGAAGAGTGTCCATTGACCCACTAGGAGTAATGAGTAGCTGTACAAGGCTAAATGACAAATGGTAGCACTAGCATTTCACTTTCTAGTTGTTGTAGGAGGCAAAATCCCTAAAATTGTGGTCATGTTCCCTAAGAAGAAGAACCGATCAGGTGGCTCATTTAATTACAAAACTGACCCAAAGACCTAGGAAATCTTATAAATACCATCGAATTGAGCATGAGGCTCATTACATTTTATTCCAAGTGACTAGAGCCTTGTGAATTGATGCAAACTGAAAAGTCAGGAACCCAAGAGGAAATCGATGAGGGGATAGCTAAAGTGAAATTGCAAAGAGTTAAGTCTGCTGGTGAGTTTTTCTAAGTTGCAAAGATTCCTGTGTGGTTTGTTACACAACATCTTCGTCCTAGTGGTTCAGTGAATAGACTTGGGGGTCCTAAAGCAAGTGATTGGATGCTTTCAGGAGATGGTTGGGAGGAACAGTCTTCTTTGGGTGTTTGTCCCCCTTCTGTAATTATCCAGGTTCTAAGATATTTTGTTTATTATCTGAGAAATTATTTCATATCTATATTTGCAAGTTTATGAATGTTAAGGAACTATCTAAACTAAGTAAGAATTATTGAATTAGATAAGTTAGAGAGATCTTATTTCTGCATAATATTTTGTGAAATATGCTTTAGTTACTTTATTACAATGTTAAATGGCAAACTATAGATTCTCTGTAAAGGAAAAACTGTACATGCATACATGTAATAATATAAACAGTTTTTTGATTTTAGAGTATTGTTTTTCCTAAAAGCTTCATCTCATTACTTTCATAGATTACTGTAATCGTTGCTAAGTAAACCTTGAAATCGAATTAACTCTTATCACTAATTATTATTTGATAAAATTATCTAGGATAGTACAGTGTATGTAATTAATAAAACTTACAAGTCCTTTATCTAAAAAAAATTAGTTAAGGACAGAGTTACCTTTAAAGGGTTCTACTAGTATTATCCTTACTAAAGGCCTATTATAGAAAACTTTTTTTACAGCCGAAAGACTTCGGTATTCGTCGAAGATAGGTTAAAAGGATCAAATAAAATTTACACAGGAATCAAATAAAACCCTACAATATTTTTTTAATAAGAAGCCATAGCAGCCCAACTTCATTATTTTAGTAACAAGAAAACTTTTAGTCTGGAAATACATGATTTCTGTTGATCCACAATTGTAAGGAAGATTATTTAGTGTATAATTATATTTACATCTATATTCATAATAATACTATAATATGGCTGACAATATTATTTTAATTTATGATAAACCATACTCTAGTCTAGCCAAACGACTTAACCGTTTATTTAGAGTAAGCTAGGGTTCAAAACAATAATTTAAAAATACAGTAAACTAAACCTTAGCAAAATCTGAAATGAGCAACATTTATAAACAAGTTTTGTATCATTTAGTAATCAACAGGTCACCAGGTCAAAGCCTGCAAAGGCTAGTCAGACAAAACAAAAGTTTAAAATTACTTAACATTATTAAAATTTCCAAACCACTAATCTATTACAACAAGAGTTCTAATCCGATAAGAGCATGTCTTTCCGCAAGTAATCAACTAGTTAGAAACCAAAGAATCCATATTCTTTCCATAGTCAACGCAAAAGCCTTACAGATCCAAACAATTTCATCCCACCATTCTCTTGACAGAGCAATAGTCAAAGCAATGGCCTCATGACCCTAACTATACAAAATATTAACTATTGTAATAACCATGAGTTCTGGAGAATATAATGGGCTCCCGGCCTTAAAGATTTTACAACTAGAAACTTCCAGTAGAAAAATCCTTAAGATATTATTTTTCAGAAAAAAAAACTACATATTCCAAATACAGAGTTAAGATCGAAAGATAGAGACAACATCTAGTCTAATTGCCCTTACAATTTACATAGTATTATGAATCAAAGCGGCTTTGTAACTACAACGAAAACTCTCACGAGAATTTCTTTATAAAATCAGAACATTTACTATTTCAGAATGACAGTCAGTCGACTGCTCAAACACTTCCCAAAAGAAGAACTTTGTCTTTAAATCCATAACAAAGATAAATAAAAGCACTGCAGTCCATTTGACTCCACGATCAGAAGAAGACCTCTTACAAACCATCTATAAATGCCTCAAGGAAAAACCAAAGAGGGTTTACCATTTTTTTTAACAAAAGAAAACATGGAATTGTTTCAATTCAAGAGGATGTGGGTCCAGTCACAGAGAAGCAAGGCCATAACCAGCGAAGCCACAGAGAGCAAGGAATGTGAGGTTCCATGTCTTACCATACCATGCGCCCATCACCACAGAAGCCGGTTCCTTTGTCCACGCAGCAACCCCAGCAGGAACCACCTGCAAGAAAACAACACAAGGTTAAATTCAACTTAGAAACATTATATTCCAATAAAACCATGAAAAATAATAACAATAACCAGAGGTGACTTACCTTCAAAGAAGTGGATGTGGAAATGATGACCTAAAGGAATAGTGCAGGAAATCCACCAAACAAACACTAAGGGAAAACTTAGGTTGTGGGCTAAGGACCCAATTCGTTACAACCAGACTGATGCCATTATGAAGTTGAGAGTGTGTCATATATCAGGAAAGAGGACGATAGCCTGAAGGACAAGGACAAGAGCCTAGAATCCAAGAGCTCGACTATCACCCCTTCACTATACGATGCAGAAAACCAAATAACGCAACATCAAGACCAATAACAAAAAACAAGGCACATTAAACCCTTAAGGTTTTCGATTTGACATACAAGCTTTCCAGCTGGAGGTAGTAAATCCATCACATGGCTCGGTTCAATGGCATATTAATTTCCAATTTTTCAACCCAAAATCTTTAGTTTTGAATGCCATCGAGGATCACCTTTATGGCCCTCACATATTTTTCTTATGCTTGTTCTATCTTAGGGTAAAAGGGAACCTTGTTTAGTTAAGCACTTAGGTCTTGTTTATGAAAATTTTGATCTTCCTTAGCTTAGGTCCTTTCTTTTATCTAGGTTTGGGTTTGTTACCAACACAAGGTAAGCCCTCCACCGCTAATACCTGCAAGAAGAATACATGGTTTTGTGTTAGTCGAAAAGAGATAAGTAAGACCTGTAACCCATCCTCCTAACTTTATAAAAGGGTTAACAAACAATCTAAAACATAACTAGAAAACACAGTAACTATAGATGACTCTTTTTAAACATGACATTCTTTTCATGACTTGACGACAAGTAAAGTAGTTCCTTATAAAGGTAAGTCACACTATAAAGTTTGTCGTAATTAAGTCATTATGTTCAACAGATAAAACACTAACCACAAGTTAAAGGTTGTATGGATTTATTTACATTATTTGAAGTTAGACCGTTAATACTTTTTTTTTAATAAAATTTGGAGTTGTTACATGTGGTACCAGAGCAAGTTTCTAAACGCTAGGCCTGAAGATTGGCTCACTAGCATGCAAAATAGGAAAAAAATATATTGATCATGTTTTAAAACTATTTCTGTACAGAAATATAAATTTGTGTTTTGTAGGAAATGGAAGGAGTTGAAGCATCTATTGAAGATGGATCCCATCACAATAATCCAGATAACATATATGTCAAATTAAATAATCAACCATCAGAATTGTTTCAAACTTTAAAATATTTAAGAGCTACATTACAAACTGTAAAGGAAGATAACGAAATAATTTTAAGAGCTCAGGAGGAACTAAATCAAATATTACTAGATAAAAAACACAATGGAGGCAAAAATAAAAGAAAGGAGCATGAAACTTAATCTGGAACAGTGTCATACAAATGTAAGGGTAATAAATTAAAATTTTATGATAGTGAAAGTAAATAATCTTCAGGAATTAAAGTAAGGTCGCACAAAAAAAAGGTATAAATACTCTAGTGAAAGTAGTGATAGCAACAGTGGTCCGAGAAAGAGGAAGTATAAACCTTATGAAGAGATCTTAAGAGAATTTAAAAAGAGAAAACCACCTATGTTTAATGGAGAAGTGGAAAAGGGTAAAGAATCTAAGGCTTGGCTATCTGGTATGAAAAAGTACTTTCGGATTTATAATTACTTAAATGGACTAAAATCTCGGATGGCTATCTACAACCTAACTAGAAAGGCTGACATTTGGTGGAAGGACATAAAAAGAGTTAAAAACCTTAAAGAAAAACATGTAACCTAGAGAATCTTTAAGAAATACTTCAAAAGGAAATTCTTATATGAACATTATTATGAAGAAAGATCTGAAGAGTTTTATGAACTTAGACTAGGCTCAATGTCTATGAAAGAATTAAGCAATAAATTTTTAAGTTTATTAAGATATGTACCATATATAATTGATGAAAATCCTAAGATATTGAGGTTTCTGAGATGTTTTCCTACTAGTTTCAAGGACATAATTGAATTTGATAACCCAAAGACCCTTGAAGAGGCAATGAGAAAAGCTAAATTCTGTTACGAACAAAGTAAAAATAAGAAAGAAAGCATACCTAACTAGAAAAATAAGAGAACGAGTAACTTTGATCAGAGAAGGAAAGGTTTTAATCCTATTAAAAGTTTGGAAATAATTCTCAGAATTTCTCTAAGAATAATTATCAAGGAACAAATTTTAAAGGTAAAACACAACAAAACATTACAACCCCAAAAGGAAGAGACATGCCTAATAATTATGTTAAAATCAATGAACAAAAAGAACTTGTAAAGTGTTGAGAATATCATGGACCTTACTACGCAAAGGACTGTCCAAACAGAAGGATAAACTACAACAATGCACTTAACATCTTGGAGGAAGAAATGATTGGTGATGTAGCAAATGAAATGCCCAGAATTAATGTAGCCTTGTAGAATTGACATGATGATCATCAAACCTCCATGGTGGAAATACAAGGTATAATACAAAACCATCATGTTTCTATTCCGATTGGCCCAGGAGCTAGTTTAAGCTATGTGTCACCTAGTATAACAGAAAAATGAAAATTACATTTGAAAAAGTTTGAAAAGTCTAGGTTGGTTAAGTTATGCCGCAGGGGGGGGTCAACCACAACCAACCCAACCAGCACCTCCAGGATCTGGTGGCACCTACACTTAGCAAGATTTTCAAATTTATCCCTCGACCAAATTCTGCTCTTAAATTACCTCCCCGCAACTTTGCTTCCGCAATAGCTTCTTCGCAATGATGTTTCCGCAATAAGAATTCTGCAATTGGCTCTTTGCAACTCTGTTTCCGCAATAAAGTTTCTACAACATTATTTATGCATGTGGGATGTGGGATGCCAACTTTCCAAAGTTGTTCCCCCGCAACTATCCTTCTGCAACTTTTCCAACCGTCAGATCTTTGTAGCCTCCTCCACGACCATTGGTATACTCTTTGGTGTGGATCTCACAGATATTTGTGGATCCATTATCTCCCTCACAACTTCCATTGTGGATCTCTCCTGGATCGTTAGATATTCGTCTGTGGACTCAATCCCTGCCATTCATTCTTTGCAAAAACTTCTTAAAGCAAAAAATCTGCGTGCTGCACCGATTGATCAAAGAATAGATCAATCCAGCCTGCAATATCTAAGATTCATTAGCCTAACAATTCTATGCATGCATTTACGAACTATTTCACCTATTCAAGTAGCAATTTCATGCATGAATCAACAACTTCACAGAAATACACAAATGTTCAGAAAACCATCGAAGTCGGCTCCGTATAGACACACAGTTCAAACAGTAAATGCATAGAGGCTAATAACACTGCAAACAAAAAACTACTCTTCCTATTAAGAAAACACACACGCACATATCTCGACTCTCCCTATTTAGTCTATTAAAATATTTAAAAGTGGAACCAGACACAGGTTTGTCTGTCTCTCTGCAAATGGGATTCTAACCCTAAAGAACATAACTAAAGAAAAAAACCCTTCATACTTCTCTAACCTTCCTATTTAAACTAAGCTGTTACCCCCATCCCTGAGTGGTCCTTTAACCTAAAACAAACTCTACTAAGCACGATGAAACATCCTTGTCCAAAAATAAAAACTTACGGCTTGATCTCCATGCAAGGAGTCATGATTCTCCATCATTCCTAGCACCACTAACAAACCATGACTCAACAAAACAAACAAACCAAAACATATGCCACAACATGTGACCAACTCATCACATTGTTGGCATGCCACGATGCTCCTGCATCAGACTCCCCAGCTTGAAACATTTCATGGGCTCTTGTCCATGAGCTCCCTTTCTGCTACTTTTCTGTAGGATTGTAGTAGATACTCAAAGTGTAAGTTCTAGCAGTGTTCTCATCTTGAACAGGCCCTTCAACCATACCATCTAGCACTTTGTCCATAACAAGTTTTTGGTACATGTTCTGACTCCACATAACAGTCATGTTCACGTTTCACTTGACATCACCATCCTTATGATCTTTAAAAGAAACCATGACCTTTTGGTCATGTAGCTTTAATCCTCAAACCTCCTGGATCCCATATCTTTCTTTGTAAATACTGTTGCTCATCAACTCTACAATGATCTTCACAGTCTTCCACAGTCATCCAAATGACTGTCTGAACCTCACTATCATTGTTCCTCTTACATCTCTGCATGAGATTCCATAACTCAACTATCTCCTCATCCAGTCTACGTATTTGCTTAAACATCTTTGTATGGATTCCCTTCTCCACTGCAACTTTCATTTTCCTAGAAGTATAAAGAACTTCCAAAGCTTTCTCCCTCTACTATACAACAGGTTCACTGTTGCTACTTCCCTCATCATCTTCAACTCTGTTCTGAATTTCCATGCTCGTCCTCAAGACAACTTATTCCTCTGTATTTTCCTTTAGCCAATGAAAGGAAATTTGATTTCCACCAAGAAACTCTGCTTCCTCATCCACCATTCTAGCTATCCACTTGCATAATACCTACAATAAAATTAACAAATAGATATGTAAAACATAGACATTCCATATGTCCATAGTTTTACCCTCATCTTCATCTTCTTCAAACTGTCGAACAACATACATAAACTGTCCTTCTTTTCCACCTGTGCAACATGCAATTAAACACAAATCATCAACATCAAATTCACAAGCCTATTCATCCTCCACTAATGCCTTTTTGTCTGTTAGCCTCTTCATTCGTATTCAAGAAACGACTAATAGACAGGAAAATTGTAAAAAGAAAAACAATTCACAAAACAAGAAAATTCATGAAGGATCAAGACTCATAGCAGTTTTTCTTGCTGCGTGAATGCCAGAATCCCCTTTCTAAAATGTTCAACACAGTCCAAAATTGGAGGGGAAGGTGAAATGCGACTACATGAGGGAAAGGCAGGAGTTTTTTTGGTGTTTTCTTTCCTAAGAAAATTTAAATTTTTTTTTCCCAGCAATGGTGGTCTGCCCATTTCGAATTTCTGCCCACTCTTCTAATCTCCCCCATTATCCTTAGGAAAAATCATGCCCCCATCTCATTTTGTTGAATTTACATAGCTAGCTATAGGATTTTCATTAAAAAAAATTTCAAATTCAACATGATGTCCAAACTTATAATGTTCAGCTAGCATAAAAACACCATCGGCCTAAATCTTAATCGTTGAAACATAAACACTAAATCGATGGTGGGGTGTTTTCCTTGAGCTCCACACCATGATTATTTAAATCATATTATTTAAATGCAAACGGGGTCAAAAACAAGGTGTTACATTCCCCTCCCCCTTCAACAACACTATCCTTAGTGCTTTACAACATTGAACAAAAATGATTTGCTGGTACTGCCCTCAGTAATTCACAGAATTGAACAAAAACGAATGTGCCAGTTGCATGGAATCCTTCAGCTCCCACGTAGCTTCTTCAGGACCGTAGTGCTCCCATTGCACCTTTACCTGTCCTATTGCTTGGTTCTGGAGCATTGTGACCTTCCTGGCGAGGATGCGCATAGGATTAATTTGGAACTCTCCCTCTGGGATGCGGGATGCAGAAATGTCGTTTGGGAAAATTTGCTTTCTGCATTTCCCTTCCACAATTCGCAGGATGCAGGATGCGAAAATGACTATGGTAGATTTGATTTCCGCAACTTTGATCTCCACAATGATAATTGCACATGCAGGATGCAAAATGCGACATGCAAGATGCGGGGTGCGAGAGTGAAATTTTTATATGTTTTCGATTCCGCAAGTGAAGCTCTCCGCACCGTTGATTTTTTGCAGGTTGATTCTCCACCGTTCGATCTCTCTACGATTGGGGAAGATAAAGAGTTATACATGGTCTGGATCAGAATGTTAGCAGGATAAATTATTGCTTGTGTAGATCGTTAAATAATAAAAAAAGAAATGGGAATCATCATATGAATGCAGAATCAGAGATAGGTAACTCAGGTAGAAGAGTTGGGTCACGTTCTCTCCTCTGGGGCAGGAAGGGATGTGACACTTTTCCTCCAACATTCCATATTGATTTGTTTCTGCAAAACAGTCTTTAATATCTTCAAAATATCTCACATCAATATCCCATTCTTCCTTCTCATACTGATATGAACTATTTTCTTTGTTCATGAGCTTGTCAGCAAACCATGTATCAACATCCTCTTTCTCTTCTTCAAGGTACACCCTTTGCTCAGGTTCACACATCATGTGAACTTCTTCCTCATGCTCAGTTGCCCTGAGTCTTTCCTCTTTCTTCACCCAGACATTAAGTTTGTGCTTGAGATTCCTGACACATAACCTCTTTATAGGCCATTACACCCTCCTCTTCAATTTCCATTCATAACACTGACCTCTTGTAGCTTCCTCATGCAATAGTTCATTCACTTCACTAAGCCTCTTCTTCATCTCAGTAACCTCTCTGTCAAAGCTGCTTTCACTCATCCTCTTGACACCGCTTTCTTTGGAATCTTCCCTTGTTCTACTGTGGCTTCCTTTTGAACCCTTTAGGTGACTTTTATTATCCACCTTCCATACCTTCTCCATGATATTTCCCACACTCATGATGAACTACGAATAAGCCTACCATCTCAACACCTCATCAAGATTCCTCTTACTTGACCTATTGGCATTTCTCTGGTTCTCACACAAAACCTTTGAGCACTTCCTATTCTCTCTAGAGGCTTGAGATTTGCATTCATTTCCTACAGCACTCTGCTATGAGGGTTCCCATACCACAGTATCCTTCGTAAGTCCTTTGTTAAAAAAAAAAAATAGCACTCTGCCCTCAACCTAGAAATTAATATTGCAAGACTCCTCTCCATAATGTGCAAATATTTTTGCACCTGCTCTGATACCAAAATTGGTGCATGGGGGGTCAACCACAGCCAACCCAACTAGCACCGCCAAGATCTGGTGGCTCCTACACTTAGCAGGATTGCCAAATTTATCCGTCGGTCAAATTCTGCTCTAAAATTACCTCCCCGCAACTTTGCTTCCACAATAGCGCTTCCGCAACAGGCGTTCCCCAATTGGCTCTCCACAACTCTGTTTCCGCACTAGGCTTTCTGCATGTGGGTTGAGGTATTGCGGGATGTGGGATGCCAACTTTCCAAACTTGTTCCCCCAGAACTCTCCTTCCACAACATTTCCTCCGCAACTTTTCCAACCGTCAGATCTTTGTGGCCTCCTCCATGGATGTTGATCTACTCTTCGGTGTGGATCTCATAGATCTTTTCTGATCCGTTATCGCCCTCACAAATTTCATTGCGGATCTCTCCTAGACCGTCAAATCTTCGTCTGCGGAATCAATCCCCATCGTTCATTCTCTGCAAAAACTTGTTAATGCAGAAAATCTGCGTGATGCACCAATTGATCAGAGAATCGATCAATCCATCCTGCAATCTCTAATATTTATTAGCATAACACTTATATGCATTCATTTTCAAACTATTTCACCTATTCAAGCAACAATTTCATGCATGAATCAACACCTTCCCAAAAATACACAAATGTTCAGAAAATCGCCGAAGTCGGCTCTGCACAAACACATAGTTCAAACAGTAAATGCATAGAGGCTAATAACATTGCAAACAAATAACTACTCTTCCTATTAAGAAAACACACACGCACACAACTCAACTCTCCTTCCTCAGTCTATTAAAATATTTACAAGCAGAACTAGACGCAAGTCTATCCATCTCTCTGCAAATGGGATTCTAACCCTCAATAACAGAACTGAAGAACAGAACCCTTCATACTTCTCTAGCCTACCTTTTTAAGCTAAAATGTTACCCCCATCCCTGAGTAGTCCTATAACCTAAAAAAAACACTACTGAGCATGATGAAACGTCCCTGTCCAAAAATAACAACTTACGGCTTGATATCCATGCAGGGAGTCATGATCCGCCATCATTCCTATCGCCACTAACAAACTATGACTCATCAAAACAAACAAACCAAAAAATATGCCACAACATGTGATCAACTCATCACATTGTTGGCATGCCATGATGCTCTTGCATCAAGTTAGCTGCAAGAACCAAAAGAAAAGTAGTTAATTATGTTGAAAACTGTGAAATGTTTGAGTCAATTCAAAACTCAAGTAAAGTTAAATGTGTTACCATTAGGGTTTTGTGATATTTTAATAGGTATGGATTGCGTGGAAAAACATCAATTAGTTTTAAATTTTTTTGAGAAAGAATTTGCAGTCTTAAATGATAAAGGAGAGAGAGTTACAGTCAAAGGGATACCTAGGAAATTTTCTGTTAGACAAATCTCAGCATTACAAATGAAAAAATTTGTATGGAAGGGTTGTAAAGTTTTTGTTGTACATATAATAAGTAACGAACACATGGATAATGAAGATAAACTAAAATTCGATGATATTCCAATCTTACAAGAATTCTCATATGTTTTCTTGGAAGAGATTCCAGAATTACCACCAAAGCCTAGAACTTGATTTTACTATTGAGTCAGTACCAGGAGTTGTACCTAATTCAAAGGATTCTTATCGGATGAACATATTAGAACTTAACGAATTAAAACTACAACTACAAGAACTGATAGACAAGAATTATATAAGACCAAGTGTATCCCCTTGGGGAGCACCTGTCTTATTTGCTAAAAAGAAAGATAGTACATTACGTTTATGTATAAACTATCGCCTATTAAAGAAAATGACAATTAAAAATAAATATCATTTTCCCCGCATCGATGATCTATTTAATCAGATACATGAAGCAACGATATCTTCAAAAATAGACTTGAGATATGGATATCATCAAGTCAGAATTAAAGATGAAGATATTATTAAAACTGCATTCAGAACCCAATGCAGGCATGATAAGTTTGTAGTTATTCCCTTTGGGCTAACGAATGATCTAGAAAATTTTATTTTTTTAATGAACAGTGCCTTAAGTAAATACTTGGATAAATTTGTAGTCATATTTATAGATGACATATTAATTTACTCGAAAACAAAAGAAGAAAATGATGAGCATTTACAGATAATACTACAAGTTCTAAGAGAACATAAACTGTATGCTAAATTCAGTAAATGCGAAATCTTTAAAGATAAAATACAATATCTAGGTCACGTGATATCCAAGGAAGGAATATCAGTAGACCCGAATAAGATAAAAGCAATAATGGAATGGCATGTTCCCAAAGATGTATTGGATGTATGATCAGTCATGGGAATTACAGGTTATTACCAGAAATTCACAGAAGGATTCTCGAAGATCGTGAATCTTGTAACATCCTTGCAGAAAAAGGGAAAAAGATTTGTATGGGATCAAAACTATGAAGAAAGTTTTAATAAATTAAAATAATTATTAACTACTGCACCTATATTAAAAATAACAGATCCAAACAAGGATTTCGTAGTGTGCACTAACACATGCAATGAAGGTTTGGGTGGAGTACTAACACAAGAAGGTCATGTAATAGCTTACGAATCAAGAAAGTTAAAAACACATGAAAATAATTATGCTACTTACGATCTAGAGTTGGATGCCATATTTCGTGCTCTGAAAATTTGGCCCATCATCTAATTGGTAAAATATTTCTATTAATGTATGATAACATAAGTTTGAAATATTTGTTTGATCAACAAAATCTGAACACAAGGCAATCTAGATGGTTAGCTTTCCTTAATGAATACAATTTCGACATCAAACACATCAAAGAGAAAGAAAAAAAAGTGGTCGATGCCTTAAGAAGAAATGCAAGAATGAGTTTTATAGTTGCCATTAGCAGCTACAAAACAGAATTAGATGATAAATTGGGAGAAGGGATAAAAATGGACAAAGAATACCAAAATCTAAGAGAAAGAGTAGCAGATAATGAATCTAAAAATGTACAAACAGATTTCAGTTTAAATTAAAAGGGCATAATGTTGTATAAAATCATACTTTACATGCCTAACGTACCATAAATGCAATTGCTGATTCTAAATGAAGTACATAAAAGTCTTTATTTCGGACATCCGAGGTATTAAAAGATGATGACAATGCTAAGAAAAGAGTATTTCTGGCCTAATATGAAGAATGAATTTGTTGAATATATAGCTAGGTGTATAGAATGCCAACAAGTTAAAGCTAAGCATCGACACCCCGCAAGTCTTTTACAACCACTGCCAATTCCAGATTGGAAATGGTAAATTATCAGTCTTGATTTTATAATTGGATTGCCTAAAAATCAGAAACAAAATGATGCTATAATGGTAGTAGTAGACAAACTAAGAAAGGAAGCACATTTTATACCTATTAAAACTACTCATAAGGCTGCTAAAATTGCTGAAATATTTATGAAGGAATTTTTTTTTCGGTTGCAAGGAATTCTGAAGGTAATAGTTTCTGACAGAGATCCTAAGTTTACTGGTAATTTCTGGAAGTCATTGTTTAAAGGACTAGATACTAAATTAAATTTCAGTACTGCTTATCATCCACAAGCAGATGGACAAACAGAAAGAGTAAATCAAGTTCTAGAGGATATGTTAAGGATGTATGTTAGAGATCATAAAAAAAATGGAAAGATTATTTGCACTTAGTCGAATTTGTGTATAATAATCATTATCAGGTTTTAGCTAAACTTAGTCCTTTTGAAATAGTGTATGGTAGGAAATGTAATACTCTCATTTCATGGAGTAACCCTGTTGACAGATTGATGTTGGGATCTGACTTGTTAAAATAACTGGAAAAAAACAGTGAAACATGTACAAAGCAATCTGAAAAATTGCACAAGACAGACAAAAAAGTCATGCAGACCTTAAAAAAAATCAAAAAGAATTCTAGGTAGGCGAGCATGTATTTCTCAAGGTAAAACCCAGAAAGAGCTCCTTTAAGTTGGGGAGTTGTGCTAAATTAGCACCCAGGTATTGTGGACCGTTTGAAATATTGGCAAGAGTTGGACTAGTGGCTTATCAATTAGCTTTGCCACCTAATCTTAGAATACATAATGTATTTTATATTTCCATATTGAAAAAATATGTGCACAATGCTACTCATGTGATCGACTGGAATTTTATTAAGGTAGAGCCCGAAGGAGATTTTCAGGTGGAACCGGACTGTATTCTCGACATGAGGGAAATTTTTCTCCGGAATCGCATCATTGGATGGGTAAAAGTGCAATGGAAGTACCTTAGTCCAAATGAAGCAACTTGGGAATTGGAGAGTCATATGCGAGAGGCATATCCAATTCTATTCCTGGAAGACTTAGAAGAAACTTTAGCAACATCGAGGATGATGTTGAACTTTAGAGGGGATGTTTTTAACCCACCTAGAACTGAAAAATAAATACTTTTATTTATTTGAGAAAACATTATGGTAAAAGTTATTGTAATTTTTTTATGACCAAGGATGGTCAAGGCTGACTATAATTGAATATTTATTTATTTAAATAATTAAAAATGAGAGACACCTATCCAAAAAATACTGTTGAAGAGTGTTCATTGATCCACTAGGAGGAATGAGCAGCTCTAGAAGGCTAAATGACAAGTGGAAACACTAGAATTTCACTTTCTAGCTGTTGCAAGAGGAAAAATCCCTAAAATTGTGGCCATGTTCCCTGAGAATAGGAATTGAGCAGGTGGCTCATTTATTTACAAAACTGACTCAAAGACCTAGGCAATCTTATAAATACCATCGAATTGAGCAGGAGGCTCATTACATTATATTCCAAGTGATTAGAGCCTTGTGAATTGCTGCAAACTAAAAAGTCAAGCACACAAGAGGAATTCGATGAGGGGATAACTAAAGTGAAATTACAAAGAGTTGAGTATGCTAGTGAGTTTTTCTAAGTTGCATATATTCATGTGCGGGTTGTTACACAGCATCTTCATCCTAGTGGTTCAATGAACATGCTAAGGGGTCCTAAAGCAAGTGATCTTGGCTGCTTTTAGGAGACAATTGGAAGGAACGATCTTCTTTAGTTGTCTGTCCCCCTTATCCAATTATCCAGGTTATAAGGTGTTTTTTTTATTATCTGAGAAATTATTTCATATCTATATTTGCAGTTTTATGAATTTTAAGGAATTATCTAAACTAAGTAAGCATTGCTGAAATACAATAAGTTAGAGAGAACTTATTTCTACATAATATTTTGTGAAATATGCTTCAGTTACTTTCTTACAATGTTAAATGACAAACTATAGATTCTCTGTAAAGGAAAAACTATACATGCATACCTGTAATAATATAAACAGTTTTCTGAGGTTATAGTATTGTTTTTCCTAAAAGATTCATCTCATTACTTTCATAAATTACTGCAATCATTGTTAAGTAAACCTTGAAATTGAATTAACTCTTATCACTTATTATTAGCTGATAAACTTATCTAGGATAGTACAATATATGTAATTAATAAAACTTACAAGTCCTCTATCTAATAAAAATATTTAAGGATGGAGTTACCTTTTAAGGGTTCTGTTAGGTCATGATTTTGTCTTCCTTAGTTTTATGCTTTTGTTTATGTTTTTGAAACTTGCTAATATTTTTTGTTTCTAGGAAATTTAGGTTTATAAAGGTTAATTTTGAGTTCGAGCCTTTTAGTTTTCATCATTTTGATTTTTCTTATTTTTAAGCCTACTTTTATAAATTTTGCTTAGAGTTCATTCTTGAAGGGTTCTACAAGGTATATATTGATTAAATGGTTTCATAAATGACATTAAGGTCGAGACTAAGAATATAAACCAAGTCTTAAACCTGATTAGTGATTTAATGAGGTGAAATTATGTGTTAGGACTTTCTTGTAGTGCAAGAGTGAAATTAATACACTAGAGCGCTACAAGAAAGTTGCGAGTGCCAAAATCATTATTTTTCTGTCCGATTTTTTCGGGTGTCTTGTCCCTAAGGTGTTAATCTCATCATTTGTCACAGTTGATACGTGTCTTGCAAGGTTTATCATTGAAACAGGTGTGTGGTCATCGTATGAGGGAGATTGTGGCAAGTGCATGCAGTTCATGGTGAATGATGACAGCGAGCTGAACAAGGAAGAATTTTCGGCAATTTGTTCTTAATATGAAGGAGACGAAGGTTTAGAAAGTCGTTGTGAGAACATCCTGCTGAGAAATCAGAGTTTTTACAACTAAATGAAGATTTAGGACTTTCCAGCAGCAACAGTTTGAAGTGATATAGACAGTTAAAGACAGCTGAAACGAGAAATTCGACACCTAACCCTTTAAGAGTTTGCATTCCAACGCTTGTATTGAGCTTTTGAGCAGGTACCCCGCGTGGCATTTAATAGGGTTTGTTTAATTGGGGGTTTTCTGATAAAATTAAAAATGTCAAAATTCGAAGGGAGAATATGAATTTGCTCACTCAACAGACTATGAATGATGAAATATTAACCAATATATCTAAGTATTCATCATTTAAACTAGTAAACTTCAGAGCAGAACTATTGGAGGTCCCTGAATTTTGTGATTAGGTCAAGTTGTTGCAATTTGGTACAAAAGATTTCCTGAACTATGTGATAGGGCAGACTGTGAGAGTTTGAAGATAAATAGACTGGGGGATAATTGACAGATGCTGTAAACCATAGTGAAAATGAAGAAAAGTGGAAAAAATAATAGAGCTGAGCCCACTGATCTCAGTTGCATAGATAAATTTCCAGAATGTGTAGAGCTATTTGAAAATGTAGGATGGTTGACATTTTTCAAGAAGATTGATGGATACCATGCAGAGGTCTCCCATAAGTTTTCCCAGTGCCATGACAAAGACACTGTATCTTTTGATACTTTGCAATTCAAATTGACCAAGGACTTGGTAGCTAAGGCAATAGGAATTAAAAATGAGGGAGAATTATGGTTTAAGAAGGTGCCTTTCACCTTTAATGCACAAAAGTACCTACTGCCTGGTGTAATTGCAGATTGGGGTAAGGGTGTACCCATTCATAAATTCAGGCCTGAATGGATAGAACCTATTAATGTTTTATAGAGTTATATTACATGTGAACGAAGATATGCCTTCGTTTTTAAATACCATTTCAGATTTCTTCAACACCTCAGTAATGAGTCAAAGATAAACCTGCCCTTCTTCTTTCTAAAGAGCCTGCAGAAGATGTCTTGCAGAATTAAGGAGCACCAGAATCATACTAGACAGTCTATTTTCCACCATGGACTTATCAAAACTCATTATAAACACCATTTTGCAGAGTAAGGGGAAAACTTGGGAATATTTCCTTTTTTGATCAGGGTTTTAGAATGGCCAAGAAGGACAGTCTCACAGAAAACAAGCTGATAAAGAACAGACCTTGATCAGAAAACTTAGACAGAAGATAAAGGTTAAAGATGAAGACAGGATTAAATTGGAGGAAGTTTCAGATCCTGCAAAGGAATATTTTGAGTCTAAACAACATCTTAATGAAATTGAGAGCAAAGATTTGTAGTCTGATAATAAGGAGACTAAGCCTGTTCAGAATGATGCACCAACAGAGACATTTGTTGCTGAAAAAATTGTACCTGCAGCGAAAATTTCAGGTGATGAAGAGGATACTGAAGTTCAAAAACAAAGTCCAATCACAATCCTGTCAGAAGATGAGAAATGCTTGTTTGAGGAGGATAAAGTCCCTGTTATTGATGAAACTAGGGTTTGTACTAAAAAGGAATTTCACAGCCATGAGGATGAGGTAGCAATACCAAAGAGAAAGAAACTAGAAGTTATTGAATTTACCTCAGTCACTCATCAAGTCAAAACTTTCAAAATGTTAGGGGAACTTGCTCTTGTGTGGAGACCAAAGACTAGACCTAGAAACAAGCTCAGGATGAATATGAAGAAATTGTTGAACCCTAAATTGAATAAAGAAGGAGTAACAGTGATAGATGACTCCTCATCTGATGAAAAATTGGATGTTGATAAGGGTGACAGTAAAGGAAAAAGGCCAATGGAATCAGAAAGAGATTCTGCCTTTACTGAGACTAAACTATCTGATATATTTTTAGAGATACAAAGTCAAATGTTATAGGAATAGCAAGAAGGTGAGATAAAGGCTTCTCACTCAGAAAAGAAGGTGATAGTTGAGGAAAATGTTCCCTATGAAGCTGAGACTGAAGAAAACCTAAGTTTTCCTGAAACTTCTATAGAATTGTTGCCAGAAGATGAAGAAATCTATAAGAAATTAAACATTCCATGGCTTCCAAATGAAATGCAAACCACAACAGGAAATAAAGCCTTTGATTCAGAAAAAGAGAATTTACAGAGAACTATACAACAGTATAAATATCAGGTGGAATATATGCAGGAGACAAATGATGGCTTGGTCATGGAAAATAGAAGACTCGAAGAGGATTTGGATGAGGTGAATAGCCACTATCAGGAGCTGATTGTAGTCTCAAAAGAGGCATTGAAAAGGAATAGGAATACAGAGTGCCAATTTACAATGTTGAAACAAACCATCAAAGATCTACAGCAGCAAAATGAAGAAATCACTAGAAAGATGGCAGATATGGAAGCAGATCAACTGAAGGCTAGAAGAAAGGCCTGTTACGGAGAGAAATTCCTATGGCTTGGGGTACCCAATAGACAGCTTGACTCCAGAAATCAATCCTTTCCAATATGCAATAGAAATTAAATTTATAACACTAAAGGATCAAACCTCGTACCTTATTCTGGACGGTTGAAGTAGATCCCTGTTGAGCTTTCCAATCTTCAACTTGAATTGAGATATTACTTCCTCAACAACAAGTAAACAATACAAGCATTCTATCTATCACGGTGTTAGATCTATTCTAGCATATATAATCAATAATGTACAAGCATTTGACATAATCCCATGGATAAAATATTCATTCAAATACACATCATTGGATAGGAAAAGATATTTCTATTAATATAAATCAAAGATTACAAGATACAACCTCAGATGGCACGTCTGCGAATCGGAGAAACTGAATCCCCCACTTGGGCCTCCACCACCTCAATCCTCCATCTCTCGATAGCAAGCTCACAAGAAAAAGGAAAGCTTGGGAAGAACACACTAGTTCTCCAAGGGACAAAGGGATGCAGACTCAAGCATAAGTTCTGACAACAATGGACTATAGTTTCTTTACTCTCAAATCTCTGTTCTTTCCTTCAATGTACCAAGAGGTTCCTTATATAGCTTTCAAAGGGATAATGAAAGGTCGAATTCGAGCGATCTCAAGGCATAGGGAAGGCCAGGAGTCAAATGAGTCAGATCCATGTCAAGGAAAACTCCAAAAGGATTTGGATTATGCACACATCCCGATGTACGCGGTTTTAGTGGTCAAACCCGCGTATATACGCGCTTATAGGTTAAAAAGTCAAGTGTATCATTTTTCATGTGTTTTTAGGGATGATCAAGGAAACATCAAAAGACAAAAAATGGTCCATAGGGTCTAAGAAGTCTACAGCGGGACAGGGGAAGGCCATACAAAGTGTGATTCACCTAGAGTGGTGAAATCCACTATAACAGATGCCCCCTAATGTGTGAGGTCAGAGGGGTCATACGATGGACGAAATACATTATAAGTCCATCCCAGAAGTGGAGTAATGAAGGATCCCAAATGGAAGACCAGCCACCCAATCAGCATAGTACAATAATACAACTCTGCATATCACTACAAGTACATATAGCAGTCCCAGATACATAAGAGTACAATGGCCATGAATAGGCATGATACATGATATCACATATGTGGTCATCGCCACGTACAATATACATAGATCAGAATCTCGATGATGAAGATATACAAAGGACCATGATCTCCAAAATGGCTGAAGATATATAATAGATCAAGATCTCCATAGTGGCTAGAAATATCTGACATATACTGGAATCAAGTCATGAGAGCTGAAATCTCATGAACACTGGCATGATCAAGGAGGTAGCATATAAGAGATGCCACCAATCTGGAAAGTCTTCGACACAAACCGCTATGAGTACATGTCCTACTATGCGAATAGAGGTGTCGAGGTCGAACATAGTAGTCCATCGTCTGGTTACCGGTCATTAATGTATACCGTTAACAGATACGAGATCACCCACCAATGATGAAAATGGGAATCAAGGTACTAGAGTGCAAACTAATAAGTGTGAATAAATGTGTTGAGGTCGAACTCTTGAGAGGATCCATCGATCAGGGGACATTGATGTATTCCCAAGAAACTGTTGATGGCGAGAGAACCTACCACTGATGACTGCAAGTCTCAAGGCACTCAAAATGACTCTAGATTCCAATCCCAGAATAAATGATCTGAAGTCGATGGGATGAAATCTGCTGGAAGGAGGGCATTAAGGAATCCCCCATCATCCAACACGAGGTACTCAGCAAAGCTGTATAATTTGGAAGGACTCGATCATAAGGTGCACGAACCAGTAACTGTACCGGGAATGGCCGACATGCAAAGTCAGCACAACTGAGGAATGGCCGACTCAGGTTTCAACTTCCTTCGAACAAGAGCATAACGGCATATGGTGACTGAATGAAAGCAACATAGACTCGATATACAAACTAGGACATCTCTGTGACACAGGAGGCATCGACAGAGGCTCCATAGGGACTGGAAGCTTAACCGGTCGGTGGAGATAAACTCAGATAAATGAGTGCAGCTTCTAAAGTCAAACTATAACCCAACTAATGGATGTGATATACAGTGCTCTGTTCGAAGGCGACACGACTCGACAGCTTCCAAAGATAACATCTTTCCTTGTTCGGATTTTTGGTATATTGATTTTTTTTTGGACTTTTTCAGTTATTTAAAAATCTTGAAAAAAGAGTAAAATAGCTTTATAGTTACAAACTAGGAGGAGACGAGTGTCATAAGGGCAAACAAACTAGTTCCAAGCAGTGGAACATACCTATGCTCAATGCAAGGATACATGTGTAGGATATCGACACTCGGGGGAAAATCCCCTCCTGGTAAAAAGGGAATCAAGCTGCGAAGGATATAAAAAATGGCTTTGCATGGCTAGACATGAGACAAGCTCGGGCTATATGGCTGAAACGCAATGTCAGGGGAGCTGGCATAAAGCTCAAGAAGGCAGGCAAAGCTCATGATAATGCATTCACAACTTGACATAAGGGAGTCCTGAGGGAAATAGGCCAGCATAATATCAAGAGGAGTATGAGGCTCTTGCGAAATGTCATGGCAATACTATACAATGGACTCCCACACCCTAAAGGAGAAAATGTCAGCATGGGCACCAAATGCAAATAAGGTGCTAACTAGGGTACCCATGTAAGGTGAAGCTCTACCACTCACATCATGCCACTTCTAAAGCAGCAAGAAGGTTCCGTGACATAATAGAGTGGGTTCGTACCTAAGGTCATGGTGATATGGTCATAAGGTCATGCAAAATGCAAACGGTGGTGAAACCTAACCTATATGCCAATTTAGACATGATACCTGAGATCGGCATGAACGGGTCAATCCAAAGGCTGAAACGACACCGAAAAACGTCTTCTACATCACAAATTATGTCAAAAATGGTCCAAAATGGTTAGAAAACGTCGAAACTATAGGAAAGGGGGTAAAAATTTTCAAATATTTGAAATTTTTTCTATAAATAGTAAAAAATATAAATCATTTGAAACTTTTACCCATTTGAGCTCTGATTTTCAACTGCAAATTCCAGGAGATCCAGCTGGCGGAATTCACAACCGTTTCTTCCAGGTATTTACTCATGCCCTCCTCTTGCATTTTGATATAATTTTTATAGATTTTCATGGTCAAATGAATTTTTTAGGCCATCCCAAAATGAGCGCTGCGGCCCACGCGGAAATCAAGGCTTTTTCCGCGTATAGGGATGGATATATGCGGAAAAGGGCCTCAAACCCGCGTACATATGTGGCTATTTTCAAAACAGTCGCGTATGAGGCCGCGCATATGATTTTTTACTAAACTAATGGGAAAATTTCCAAATTATTTTGTAGGATGGTGCTAGAATGGAGAGAGCGTGAGCATGATGAAGTAGAGGAAGCAGTAATGGCCGACTTAATGGCTCAACAAGCTTTACGTGCATGCGGACTCTACAAGTTTTGGTGTCTTGGTGGTTTCAGGGCCAAACCAAGACTGCTACAGATGTTGGTAGACTATTGGGATCCAGACTCGGAGTCCTTTCATATTGATGGGATGTCCCTCACCATAGAGGTGGAGGACATATACTTTATCACAGGGCTTTCTAGATGAGGGGAGGTGGTGAACCTTCGTTCTCATGGTGGGACAGGAGGTGGCCTGACTATCGATGAGTACATCGCAGTGTACTATTTTCCAGACACCGAGAAGGTGGGGAGTTAAGTCCCTACCAATGCTATACAGGTGCTGGGCCTAAAGGCCATATTACTGACACTGGGCAGGATAGCCAGCTTAGCATCACTCCACCAAGCCTCACGGCCTCTGATGTTCTACGCGATAGAGTGCATGAGACCCACCATCTATGACTGGAGTACTACACTACTGAGCAACATGAAACACCAGCTCAGTGAGTGTAAGGCAGGCAGGGTGCGGAACTTCGGGTTCAACAGTATTCTGAGCACGTTTTTCTTTGAGCATGTTCCAGGATTGAGCCCTAGAGTGGACGTTCCTCTCCACGGGGTTCGAGATCCGGCCCAACGACGTTGGGCAGATGCGATGCGCAGACTGGGGGGTGGTAGGGTGGCCAACCCATATCCAGCTGACTTCTTTCCATGGTGGCGATGACAGATAGTTGCCATTGATGACTACCCCTATGCAGGGATAGATTTTCGGGGGGACCCAGACATGCCATTGCCACCAGGATCGGCATATGGTGATATAGGTAACGAATCTTGAGCCTCACTCTTTTTAAAAAATTTTGAGTTATTTAATTTTTTTTATTTTCTTGATTATGTGGAATCAAAAGGACATGTTTTTGCGCGACAATACATAGTGACATATACCATTTGTGTGCAGATGTGGTACCACGGCGGCCAAAGGGCTTCCCTCATCATAGACGGAGGGGAAGAGGAGGTGACATCACGGGTGTGGATGCGGAGCGAACGCTCTAGAGCATTCATACCAACTTTGTGAGACTGAATCATAGAGTTCCCATGGTGCAAGTTGAGGACTTGCCTGAGGCCATGCAGCGACAGGTGGTGGGTGTACCACGTGCATGGGTGTGTTTAGAAATTCCTATGGCTTGGGGTAACACAACAGACAGCTTGACTCCAGAAATCAATCCTTTCCAATATGCAATATAAATTAAATGTCTAACACTAAAGGATCAAACCTCGTACCTTATTCCGGACGGTTGAAGTAGATCCCCGTTGAGATTTCCAATCTTCAACTTGAATTGATATATTACTTCCTCAACAATAAGTAAACAATACAAGCATTCTATCTATAACGGTGTTAGATCTATTCTAGCATATATAATCAATAATGTACAAGCATTTGACATAATCCCATGGATAAAATATTCATTCAAATACACATAATTGGATAGGAAAAGATATTTCTATTAATATAAATCAGAGATTACAAGATACAACCTCTGACAGCACGTCTATGAACCAGATAAACTGAAACCCCCACTTGGGTCTCCACCACCTCAATCCTCCATCTCTCGATAGCAAGCTCACAAGCAAAAGGCAAGCTTGGGAAGAACACACTAGTGCTCCAAGGGACAAAGGGATGCAGACTCAAGCATAAGTTCCTGGCAACAATGGACTATAGTTTCTTTGCTCTCAAATCTCTCTTCTTTCCTTCAATGTACCAAGGGGTTCCTTATATAGCTTTCAAAGGGATAATGAAAGGTCGAATTCGAGCGATCTCAAGGCATAGGGAAGGCCAGGAGTCAAATGAGTCAGATCCATGTCAAGGAAAACTCCAAAAGGATTTGTATTATGCACACATCCCGATGTACACGGTTTTAGTGGTCAAACCCGTGTATATACACACTTATAGGTTAAAAAGTCATGTGTATCATTTTTCATGTGTTTTTAGGGATGATCAAGGAAACATCAGAGGACAAAAAATGGTCCATAGGGTCTAAGGAGTCTGCAGCGGAACATGAGAAGGCCATACAAAGTGTGATTCACCTAGAGTGGTGAAATCTGCTATAACAAGGCCCAAGCCCTAGAAGGGATAGCCTTGTTAGCTGAAGCAGCTAAAGATCTGTAAATCTTGTTAACACAATCAGTTATTAGTTATGTTTTGAAGTATATTTCATTTTTGTAATTATTATTTAGATAAAACTATTTCGATGAGTAGGATTAAAAGCAGTTAGGGTTTAGTCTTTAACCAATTTTGAAGGATAGTATTAATGTATGTCACAAAGAGGACTGATGGTTCGATTTTTTGGCTGGAAAGAGGAGGTCTTTAGACTTGTTCATAAGCTAAGTAAATGACTCTTATGTGTATTTGAAAGACTGATTATAAAATATATGCTCTATTTACCCTTCAGTTTGTTCTTTGGCTTCATTTATAGCTTGTTTTAGCTACTCAGTTGGTAATTTCATTGTTGGTTTAAAGTTTTTATACTTGTAGTGCTTGCCATTTGTGGATGAACCTCAATGTTGTTTTATGTTGGATAATGGTTATTATGTTATGCATCTCAGTTTTTCTATGCTTATGATTTAGTGTTTATTTGGATTTATGAATGCATTCCCTCTTGTCATCAAACTTCTCATCCAAAAAACCCTAAAAACCCTATTTTGTTTTATTGAAATTTTTGAGATTATGTTGGCTTGTTCTCTTGTAGTCTGGGAACAATTTCTGGCATAAACATCTTTGGCGCTGTTGTCGGGGAACGAAGTTGAAAACATATTTTTCCCTAGGATACTTATCATTTCACTAGTTTTAAGAGGTGAACTTCAACTAGCATATCTTAAAGACTACTTTTCACCAGTTTGTCACAGTGGCTAATAGGGGAATTGGAACTAGAAGCAGACCTATTTCACCTTTGAAGTTGGGTGTTTCAGACCCAGAACAGATATTGAAAACAGCAAGGAAGATTAGAAGGTCTCAGTCATTACCAGCCCTATGTGACCCTGATCAGTTGGATGGTTCATCACCTTTATCTGTTTTGAGAAAAGAAGAAGAAACTTCACCTTGGTTAAATCCTATAATTCCTGTCAGTAACTTTCAAGTTTTCACTAATCCTCAATCCTTCAGAAAGGAAAAAACAGTATCTCCTTGTAAGATTCCTTTGTTTCATTTGAAAGTTGGTAAAACCCCTTTTCAGCCAAGTTCCATCCAAATCTCTCCATCACCAAAGTCAGTCAGCCTTAAAATGGAAGCCCAAAATCAGCCTATAGATATGATGGACCGAATGGTTGCAGCCAGATATGCACCATTAGTTTTACCTCACCCTTTGAATGCACTTCCTAGAGGTGACTACTAGAAATACCTGCCTAGGTTTAATGGACAGGGTGAAACTACAGCTGAAAAGCACTGGGAAGCTTTTCTCAGTTATGCTGATAACCAAAATATTGAAGCTAAGGACGTATGGATGAGGATGTTTGTGCAAAGCCTTGATGGAGATGTTAGAAAATGGTTTAGAGAGCTGCCTGCAAATTCTATCACCATCATAGAAGAGCTTCAGGACCTCTTCATGAGACAATGGGGTGACACCAAACATCATACTTATTATATAACTGAATTTGGAGCCCTTAGGAGAAAAAAGGATGAAACCATTGCAGACTTTTCAAAGAGATTTAATAAAATGTACAACAGAATTCCCGCAGAAATAAAACCTTCAGAAACATCTGCAAAACTCACATATGCAAATGCTTTCGATCATGAATTTTCCTTACTACTAAGAGAAAGAATACCTATTTCTTTACTGAATATGCAGGATGCAGCGTTAGAGGTGGATTCTAACATATTGGCTTCCAATAGATTGAAGAAAGAAACAGCTCAACAGATGTATGACAAGAAAGGTAAGAAGGAAGCAGCTCCAGGGGTTTCAACATCTCATTCTTCAGAAGGCAAAATTGATGAGATGCCCAAGTTATTGAAGATTTTGACTGCAAAATTAAACAAAGTTAGAACTAGAAATAAATTCAAGCAAGCTTGTTCAAGAAGGTGAAAGAAACCCTAACAATCAGAACCAACTCAGAAGACAATTTGCTCCTCGTTTCATACCTAGAGAATGGAGAAATAATGATATTCAGCGAGAAAGGAGAGAGACTGAGGATCAAAGGGTACCACCACCTATTCATAACAATGTTGATGATGATGATGATGATGATGATGGTTAACGTCCCCTAAGACAAAAAATTGGTCTATCGGACCCTGAAAAAGAAAATTAATTAGTTTGTTTTAAAGTGATATTTCTATGCTCAAAGAGCTTGGAGAGAAGCGTCCCGAGCTTACTATAATTTTGACAAGCTAAAAGGCTAGGAATGTCGGTATTGCAACAAAGATTATGAAACTGGGATCTAATGTGGGTGTATGTAGGGCAGTCTAAGA
>LPNX010317559.1:131593-154348 GCA_001517045.1 Pseudotsuga menziesii | reverse complement strand
CTTCCTCCAAGTTGCTATTGTCATACACAAAATTAGCGTATGTGTCCTTCTTGGATTTGATAATCATAACTTTTGTTTTGTTAGTGTTAATAGTCATACCAATTGTAGAGAAGAAATATTTAAGAAGACGAAGTTGTTTATCAAGGTCAGAAGAACATCTTGCCAGAAGGACAATATCGTCAGCATAAAGAAGAAGGATGATGACTATTCTAGCTAAGATCGTACCAGCACAGCCTGCTTTTTCTAAAAAACCTTCTAACTTATCAATGTAAATGCCGAAAATGGTAGGGGAGAGGGGGCAATCTTGTTTAACTCCGATATTACACTTAATATCTTTCGACCACCCCTCATTTCTTTTAAACTTGGCAATTACATTCTCGTAGAGCCTTATTGTAGTAGCTCTTAGCTCGAAAGGAACCTTAAGCTCTTCTAACCTATTCCAAAGGTTATTTCTAGGCACCATATCAAAATCCTTTCTAAAGTCCACAAAGCAGCAAAAGAGATCGGATTTGTCATTGCGGCACTCCTCCATAATGATCCTAAGCGTAATAAGGTGGTCCATTGTTGAGTGATGCCTTCTAAAACCTGCTTGACCTTTAGCCCGCTTACCTTCACTTTCAAGCCAAATGCTGATCTTCTTTTCCAAAATAATACCATATAACTTGGCTAAGAAGGGACTAATCATAATAGTCCGATAATTTGAGGGGTTATTTGTATCCCCACTTTCAAAAATAGGGATAATGAGGCTCTGAGTCCAAGGCTTAGGGAACCCTTGCTTGACTGCTTGATTAAAAAGCTTGTGGATGTGAGGGATGAGGACAGGACCTCCAATTTTTAATATTTCTGCCTGGTAACCTTCAATGTCCTTAGATTTTCCATTTGCTAGACGCTTAACCCCAAAATCTATGTCTTCTAAAGAGAAAACTTCTTTCGTTGTGAGAAGGGTTTCAAAGTTGTCTATGACATTCGGGGAGTCATAAAGATTTTGAAGATAGGAATTCCAGTCGTGCAAAGAAATTTTATTATTATCTTTATTTTTTCTAGTTAGAATCTGCCTCCAGAATTTCTTAGGAGCCATCTTAGAGAGGTGCAAGAGATTGTCTTGCCTTTTGTGAATATACTGCATTTTTTTTCTTTTAGTAAGGGCTTTGTATATTTTTATCTTGTTAATTTTAAGATAATCATCAAGAGCTTCCCTAATCTCTCTTCTCGCATTTTTACAATCAGTATCATACCAAGGGTTGGTTTTTTTATTCTTTTTATTACTAGAAACTTCAATTGAGAACTTGTTAATGGAATAAGAGAGGGTTTTAGTAAAATTATAATACAGGTCTTCTATGTTGTCTGTACTTGATAAAGGAAGCAAATTAATTTTTAACTCATTTATAAAAAGATCCTTTTTATTTCTATCAAAGATCAAGTTCCTTTGGTTATAGTGATTATCCTCTATGGGATCACTATGGATGTCACAGTTGAGAGTTACCATTAAAGGTTTATGATCCGAATCAGGCTCATGGTCGTTTATTACGTCCAAATTTATTATATCGTTGTATAAAGAAATATCAGATTGATGAAGAAGAGATTGATGAAGAAGTGTTATTTGAAGACACTAATCAAGATATGAACTATTTCGGAGAACAGTTGACTGAGGGTTTTGTCACTGAAGAAGAATTTTTAAATGCAGAGTATTATGATGCTGATATGTTTGAAACAGAGGATGATTTGAATCTGAAAATGACTACTGTAACTGCTGATGTCTATCAGAATGAACCAAAGAAGTCTTTGAATTTGAGGTCAGGCCCAAAACAAGTAGTATAGAACCCAAAGAAGAAGGTAGTTGTACCTGCTAAACAGCAATCTGACCCTGTGTCAGAGAAAAAACAAATTCAAGATACATAAAAGAAGAACATGGAGGTGGAAGAGGTAAATAAAACTGTGCAGAATTTTAATCTAGAAAATGAATTAGGCAAAATAAAGATTCCTATGCCTTTTACTGAACTAATGAAAAATCCTTCTTACAAAGAATCAGTTCTTAAAATGATTGGTTCAGCAAACAATCAGCCTCTTTCTGATACAGTGAATTTGCAACAAGAAAATCCTAAGATATTTATTGGATCAGCCTTGGCTGAAAAAACTGAGAATGAAGCAGGTGCTTCACCTCCATTTTACATTACTCTGACAGTCCATGAACAAATGATACATAACTGTCTATTAGATTCAGGAGCATCACACAACTTAATGCCAAAGGCTGTCATGGAGGCTTTAGGTCTGAGTATAACCAAACCCTATCATGATCTGTATGCATTTGATTCACGAGCTGTAAAGTGTTTGGGTGTGATTGAAGACATGGTTGTTAGTTTGGCTTAGCTACCAATGAAAAGTGTAATCATGGATGTGGTGGTAGCAGATATTACACCTAAATTTGGGTTACTTCTCTCTAGGTCTTGGGCAAAGAAAGTTGGTGGAACTTTACAAATGGATTTATCATATGCTACTATTCCTGTGTTTGGAGGAGAAAACAGAAGGTTGTACAGAGAGCTTCAATTTGCCTATATTGTGACAGATGACAAGAACCCTACAAACCATCCTCTGTATGTTGTTGATAAAGATTTGGGTACTTCCATGTTACATTTTAGTGATGATGACAATACTGCTGGTTTGTTACAGGTTGAAATGGAACAGCCAGTTAAATGCAGTAAGGAACAAGAAGATGAGATTTGACAATTATACTTTGATGGATCATCTTGCAAAGAAGGAACTGGAGCAGGGGTTCTTCTCATATCCCCTGGTGGTGAAACAGTAAAGCTGATGTATAAATTAGAATTCATTACTATAAACAATACTGCTGAATATGAAGCTTTGCTGTTAAGATTGAAGGCTGCTAAATATTTGGGCATTCAGCAGATTTCTGCATATGGCGACTCTGAATTAGTTGTTCAGCAGGTGAGGAACAACTATCAAGTGAAATAGGATTTGCTGAAAGTCTATCGAAATGAGGTATGGGACATGATCGATAATTATTTTGTAGCTTTTAGTATTACCTATATTCCAAGGGACCATAATCAGACTGCTGATTCATTGGCCTTAGCTGCTACACATTTTAGAATTCCCAAAACCACACAGTTGAGGTATCCCATTGTGATTAGGTACAGACCATATGTACCTGATAATGTAAAGCAGTGGAGAGTGTTTGAAGATGACATTGAAATTAAAATATTTTTGGAGCTTACACATGAGTTTTCTAATTCCCTGATTGATCAAGAAGAAGATGAGGAGCATGGAGATGTTGAAGAGATTACTAAAAATGAAATTGCTGGCCACCAGATTATTGAACTAAAAGGTAATTTCATCCCAAAAGGTTTGGTACCTTTAGAAAGGATATTTTCAAAAGATGATACACCCCTAAAACATGTTGTATAGTCTTCAGAAGAGAATGTGGTGGATTGTAACATTGGCACTGCAGAACATCCTAGAATGGTGAAAATTTTGTAAGCACTCACAACTGAATAGAGAAAAAAGTACATAAAATTGTTAAAGGAACATGTTGATGTCTTTGCATGTTCTTATGAAGAATTGAGAACATATGATACTGGGATTATACAACATAAAGTCCATTTAAAACCGAATGTTAAACCTTTTCATCGAAAATTAAGGAGGATTAATCCAGCCTTGTTTCCTGTTATTGAAAAAGAAGTGAAGAAGTTATTAAATGCTAAGATCATTGTTCCTCTTAGGTACTCTTCATGGGTGGCTAATCTAGTTCCTGTTAGGAAAAAGAACGGAGAAATCAGACTGTGTGTTGACTTTAGAAACTTGAATAGATCTTCACTAAAGGATAATTATCCTCTGCCTAAAATTGAGCAAATATTGTAGAAGGTTGTTGGGGCACAGAGGATTTTTATGGTTGATGGTTTCTCGGGATACAATCAGATTTCTATGCATCTTGATGATAAAGAGAAAACAACTTTTACTACTCCTTGGGGAACTTTCGTGTATGATAAGATGCCTTTTGGTTTAATGAACGCTGGAGCAACTTTTCAGAGGGCTATGGATATAGCTTTTGTTGGGGAAAAGGACAAGTTTGTGGTAATTTACTTAGATGATATTACTGTATTTTCACAATCAGATGATGAACATCTAAAACATTTGAAACAAACTTTCCTAAAATGCAGAAAATTTGGTTTGTCCTTGAATCCAAAGAAGTCACACTTTGCTGTACAGGAAGGCAAATTACTGGGTCATTTAGTTTCTGCTGATGGTATAAGGATTGACCCAGAAAGGGTAAAAGCAATATTGAAGATAAGTCTTCCCAGGAGTAAAAAAGATGTCCAATCTTTCATTGGTAAAATCAACTTTTTGCGTTGGTTTATACCAAACTTTGCTAAGACTATCAAGTAGATTACATCCGTGCTAAAGAAGGATCAAGAATTCAAATGGACCATTGAAGCAAAGAACTCATTTGAAAAAATCAAGATGGCTCTTACCGGAGCTCCTGTATTAGTAAGTCCAGATTTTACCAGAGAATTTCTAACCTTTTCCTTTGCATCTGAAGATACACTAGCAGTTGTTCTGTTGCAGAAGAAAAAGGATGGTCTTGAGCAACCTATTGCATTCAGCAAAACTCTCAGAGATTCTGAATTAAAATATAGCATCTTGGAAAAACAGGCTTATTCTTTGGTAAAAGCTTTGAAATTTTTCAAAATCTATGTTCTACATTCCAAAGTTATTTCATATGTGCCTAATGCTGCTGTAAAAGATGTTTTGACACAGCCTGACGGCGAGGGGAAAAGAGGCAAGTGGATTGCTAAAATCATGGAGTATGATGTAGATATCAGACCTACCAAACTAGTTAAGGGACAAGGTTTAGCCAAGTTGTTGGCTAAATCAAATTGCCAAGCTTTAGGATTGCATTTGATGGCAGAAGAGCTAGCTCAGGAAGAAAATCAAGCAGAGCTGGAGAAAGAAAAGATTATGGACTTCTATTCAGCATCCACATGATATGCAAACATTGTGTATTTTCTATTGTATTTGCAATGTCCCGAACACTTAGATAGAAAGGCTGCTAGATCTTTGAAGCTAAAAACTACTAAGTACTGTTTGGTAGAACAACAGTTATTTTGGAAGGACCCAGGGGGTATCCTACTCAGATGCTTAGATAAACCTAAAATTGAAGGAGTGATTTCTGAATCTCATGAGGGTGCTTATGGAGGTCACAAGTACTGGAAGGTAACAGCATACAAGATCTTAAGAGATGGGTACTATTGGCCCTCTTTATTTGCATATGTATATCAGCAGGTAAGAGCTTGCATCCCTTGTCAGAATTTTGCTGGTAAACAAAAATTGTTGTGTTATACACCTGAATGGCACCTCTCCGTCCGAGTGTCGACATCCCTCATGTTGGCAGACAAAAGGACATCTATGGATAGAGGTTTTCCCAAAACACTATAGATTGGCTTATTATATAATACATTCTTCCTCCATCCAACTGGTTACTTTTCCATTTTGCTATGTTAAGTTGTATTTGTGACTCTCTACATGTACAACTCGCGCATCATTCGCGAGTGTTGGTTGTTGCAAGTCGTGAATGGATGTATTCGCGGGTTGCTCTTATAGCAACTCACGGATCATTCGCGGGTTTTCCTTCTACATACCCGCGAATATGTCCCTTAACATTTAAAAATAAAAACACGCGATGCTCTGAGATTAGTTAAGCCATTTACCTTAATCCTCTTAACTGTCTCAACCTTCGAAACTGCCTTATTTCCTTTATATAAATACAGGCCTTGGGGAGGGTGTTGGATATAGACTTGGAGAGAAAAGTCATGCTGGTGGATTTTATACAGAAGTCTTTGGAGCAGTGGAAATCAGAATCCTTTGGTTGCAGAGGAGTCCTTGTCTCAGGCGTTGGGTTGTAATCTGAACTCTTTCCATTATTGATAATAAAGATAATCCTTCTTCCATATGTGTCTCATGTATCTTGGTTTGATAAATGTTCATGTTTTTTCATTTTATATATGATTTATCTAACCTGCTTATATATATATGAATCATCTTGTATCTAGAAGATTGGCTCTTGACAGGTGAAGGAGGTACAACCTTGAATACTTTGGAGGTGAAGCAGAATGGAAGAGGACTAGCAAGGATTGACCTTCATTAATCGAGTAAGTCTTTCTCATCCTCCTATTTCCTTTACTGCACTCTAGAGTCAATTGTCTGCAAGTTGATTGAGTATGTTGGTAACCCCAAACCTATGGTTATTAGGTGTATAATCATGTACAACATGTTGTCATTACCTTTAAAAGCAATTGCAGTAAGTGCCCCTTTCCAGCAGTGGGGTCTGGACTTTATAGGAGAGATAAGTCCATCTTCCTCAGGACAACACAGGTGGATTTTGACTGCAACAGAATTCTTTACCAAATGGGTGGAAGCTATCCCTACTAGGAATGCCACATATAAGGTGATTATTGAATTTATTGAAGAAAATATCCTCAGTAGGTTTGGGTGTCCTCAGAAAATAGTAACAGATAATGCAAAAGATTTTAAGTCTAAGGCAATGGGAGAATTTTGTGAAAAGAATGGCATCTTGTTGAAACATTCAACTCCTTACTATCCCCAAGGTAATGGTTTAGCTAAGTCCTCCAATAAAATATCATTCGAAGTATCAGGAAACTATTAAAGCATAATAAGAGATCATGGGATTCTATGCTGAAATATGCATTATGGGCTGATAGAATAACAGTCAAGCAAGCAATTGGAACTTCTCATTTCCAATTAGTGTATGGTACAGATCCAGTTTTTCCTGTTCAGTTGGGCATCCCAGTGATGAAGTTTTTTCAGGATTGTCAGGAAGAACCTAATGATATGCAGAGAAGGATTTATGCAATGATAGAATTGCAGTAGAACAGAGAAAAGTGGAAGAAAAGGCACAGCTATACAGACTGAAGATAAAAGACAGATTTGACAGGAAGATCAAAGATAACACTTTCTCAATTGGTGACATGGTTCTAAGGTGGGATGCTAGGAAAGAGCAAAAAGGGAAACATGGAAAATTTGATAACCTCTGGTTTGGCCCTTTCCTAGTATCTAAGTTTTTGGAAAATAACACTTTTGTCATACAGACTTTGGAGGGTGAGGAATTGTCAAGTCCAGTTAATGGACAATTCCTCAAGCATTTCTACAGTTTTTGAGGGGAATTTTAGTTTTTCATTGTATATTTTTTTTTCCAAGAAAAAAAAGCGTAATTTTATTCATCTTTCGAGATCAAAATTACATTCAGTAAATTCACAGCCAGGTGAATTCCAAAGTCCAAAAAATGGATCCAAAATTTAGACTATCCAGTCTTCTGAAAAGTAAAAACAAACAAACAAATAAAAGCAATCACATATGCTTTTGTAACGATAGCGATATAGAGCATTACATATTTTCATATCATTCATCCAATTTACTGTCAGCAAAAAAGCTGAAACCACAGTAAAGACTTTGTCCACAAAATAAACCAGAACACAGCTAACAGACATAACTATTTTCGGTATACACATCCAATGAAGTATGGACCCACTGTGAAATCCATAAACTGCCAAGAACAATAAACTGTAGCAACTGTCAATAAATCTGAATCCACTCCAGCATACACTACGAGCATAATTATCCCAAAATATGAACCCACTGACATAGCAGCTGTCTATGCAAACAGTTCATATGTCTGCGAACATATAACAAAACTGTTCCATCTATATACAGAGATCAAGGAAAAACATATTAATGATCTGTCCACAAAATAACAACCATAAACAGCTGACATTCATAACTAGTGCCGTTAAACACAATCAAAGAAGTATAGACCCACTGAATCCATAAACTGCCAAAAGAACAAAAACTGTAGCATCTGTCAATAAGTCTGAACCCACATCCATCCTACACAGCGAGCAAAAGAATCCCAAAATATGACCACTGAGAAAAAAGCATCTATTTATGCTAACAGTACATAGACTGCGTACATAAAACAAAAAAACTCCAGATAAATACATATCAAGGATATAAACACCCCGCGACTATAAAAAAACAGTCATATAGTATCCATAAAAAAGAAAAACTATCATCTCAAATGTGATCAACTGTGATGCTCACTCAAATGACATCAAAGAAAGGCCTGTGATAATAAGTCTGAACAATGCCTTCATTAGACTCTGTCACCAACCAAGTGCCCATTTCCAACCGGAGCCCTTCCTTGGAAGCTTTGTAGTTTTTCATTGTATATACCGGTGTGAATAAAACACAATAAGGACTCCATAACCCAATGGAAATTTTGCAGATTAGCAGGTAGCAGTAAAGAAGGCACTGGTCTACAGGTTCTTGAAGCCTCTCAAGGAGGACTTCATCCCGCAGCAGGAGCCAGATGTTAGGTCATGATTTTGTCTTCCTTAGTTTTATGCTTTTGTTTATGTTTTTGAAACTTGCTAATATTTTTTGTTTCTAGGAAATTTTGGTTTATAAAGGTTAATTTTGAGTTCGAGCCTTTTAGTTTTAATCATTTTGATTTTTCTTATTTTTAAGCCTGCTTTTATAAATTTTGCGTAGAGTTCATTCTTGAAGGGTTCTACAAGGTATATATTTATTAAATGATTTCATAAATGACACTAAGGTCGAGATTAAGCATATAAACCAAGTCTTAAACTTGATTAGTGATTTAATGAGGTGAAATTATGTCTTAGGACTTTCTTGTAGCACAAGAGCGAAATCAATACACTAGAGTGCTACAAGAAAGTCGTGAGTGCCAAAATCATTAATTTTCAGTTCGATTTTTTCGGGTGTCTTGTCCCTAGGGTGTTAATCTCATCATTTGTCACAGTTGATACATGTCTTGCAAGGTTTATCATTGAAACAGGTGTGTGGTCATCGTATGAGGGAGATCGTGGCCAGTGCATGCAGTTCATGGTGAATGATGACAGCGAGTTGAATGAGGCAGAATTTTCAGCAATTTGTTCTTAATCTGAAGGAGACGAAGGTTTTGAAAGTCATTGTGAGAACATGTTGCTAATAAATCGAAGTTTTTACAACTGAATGAAGATTTAGGGCTTTCTAGCAGTGACAGTTTGAAGTGATCTAGACAGTTAAAGACAACTGGAATGAGAAATTTGACACCTAACCCTTGAAGAGATTGCATTCCAGCGCTTGTATTGAGCTTCTGAGTAGGTACCCCGGGTGGCATTTCATAGGGTTTGTTTAATTGGGGGTTTTTTGATAAAATTCAAAATGTCAAAATTTGAAGGGAGAATATGAATTTTCTCACTCAATAGACTATGAATGATGAAATATTAACCAATATATCTAAGTATTCATTGTTTAAACTAGTAAACTTCATAGCAGAACTATTGGAGGTCCCTGAATTTTGTGATTAGGTCAAATTGTTGCAATTTGGTACAAAAGATTTCCTGAACTATGTGATAGGGCAGACTATGAGAGTTTGAAGATAAATAGACTAGGGGATAATTGACAGAAGCTGTAAACCATAGTGAAAATGAAGAAAAGTGGAAAAACTAATAGAGCTAAGCCCACTGATCTTAGTTGGATAGATAAATTTCCAGAATGTGCAGAGCTGTTTGAAAATGCAGGATGGTTGAAATTTTTCAAGAAGATTGATGGATACCATGCAGAGGTATCCCATAAGTTTGCCCAGTGCTATGACAAAGACACTGTATCTTTTGATACTTTGTAATTCAAATTGACCAAGGACTTGGTAGCTAAGGCAACAGGAATTAAAAATGAGGGAGAATTATGGTTTAAGAAGGTGCCTTTCACCTTTGATGCACAAAAGTACCTATTGCCTGGTGTAATTGCAGATTGGGGTAAGGGTGTACCCATTCATAACTTCAAGCCTGAATGGATAGAAGCTATTAAGGTTTTACAGAGTTATATTACATGTGAAGGAAGATATGCCTTCATTTTTAAATACCATTTCACAACTCTTCAACACCTCAGTAATGAGTCAAAGATGAACCTGCCCTTCTTCTTTCTAAAGAGCCCGCAGAAGATGTCTTGCAGAATTAAGGAGCACCAGAATCATACTAGACAGTCCATTTTCCACCATGGACTTATCAAACTCATTATAAACACCGATTTGTAGAGTAAGGGGAAAAATTAGGAATATTTCATTTTCTGGTCAGGGTTTCAGAATGGTCAAGAAGGACAGTCTCACAGAAAACAAGCTGATAAAGGACATACCTTGATCAGAAAGCTTAGACAGAAGATAAAGGTTAAAGATGAAGACAAGATTAAATTGGAGGAAGTTTCAGATCATGCAAAGGAATATTTTGAGTCTAAACAACATCTTAATGACATTGAGAGCAAAAATTTGCAGTCTGATAATAAGGAGACCGAGCCTGTTCAGAATGATGCAAAAGACATTTGTTGCTGAAAAAATTGTACCTGCAGAGAAAATTTCAGGTGATGAAGAGGATACTGAAGTTCAAAAACAAAGTCCAATCACAATCCTGTCAGAAGATGAGAAATGCCTTTTTGAGGAGGATAAATTCCCTGTTATTGATGAAACTAGGGTTTGTACTAAAAAGGAATTTCACAGCCAGGAGGATGAGGTAGTAGTACCAAAGAGAAAGAAACTAAAAGTTATTGAATTTGCCTCAATCACCCATCAGGGCGAAACTTTCAAAATGTTAGGGGAATGTGCTCCTGTGTGGAGACCAAAGACTAGACATAGAAACAAGCTCAGGCTGAATATGAAGAAATTGTTGAACCCTAAATTGAATAAAGAAGGAGTAACAGTGATAGATGAATCCTCATCTGATGAAAAAATGGATGTTGATAAGGGTGACAGTAAAGGAAAAAGGCCAATGGAATCAGAAAGAGAGTATGCCCTTACTGAGACTAAACTGTTTGATATATTTTTAGAGATACAAAGTCAAATGTTACAGGAATAGGAAGAAGGTGAGATAAACGCTTCTCACTCAAAAAAGAAGGTGATAGTTGAGGAAATTATTCCCTGTGAAGCTGAGACTGAAGAAAACCTAAGCTTTCCTTAAACGCCTACAGAATTGTTGCCAGAAGATGAAGAAATCTATAAGAAATTAAACATTCCATGGCTTCCAAATGAAATGCAAACCACAGCAGGAAATAAAGCCTTTGATTTAGAAAAAGAGAATTTACAGAGAACTATAAAACAATATAAATATCAGGTGGAATATATGCAGGAGACAAATGATGGCTTGGTCATGGAAAATAGAAGACTTAGAGAGGATCTGGATGAGGTGAATAGCCACTATCAGGAGCTGATTGCAGTCTCAAAAGAGGCATTGAAAAGGAAGAGGAATACAAAGTGTCAATTTACAATGTTGAAACAAACCATCAAAGATATACAACAGCAAAATGAAGAACTCACTAGAAAGATGGCAAATATGGAAGTAGATCAACTGAAGGCTAGAAGAAAGTCCCAAGCCCTAGAAGGGATAGCCTTGTTAGCTGAAGCAGCTAAAGATCTGTAAAGCTTGTTAACACAATCAGTTATTAGTTATGTTTTGAAGGATATTTCATTTTTGTAATTATTATTTAGATAAAACTATTTCAATGAGTAGGATGAAAAGCAGTTAGGGTTTAGTCTTTAACCAATTTTGAAGGATAGTATTAATGTATGTCACAAAGAGGACTGATGGTTCGATTTTTTGGCTATAAAGAGGAGGTCTTCAGACTTGTTCATAAGCTAAGTAAATGACTCTTATGTGTATTTGAAAGACTGATTATGAAATATATGCTCTATTTACCCTTTAGTTTGTTCTTTGTTCTCTGGCTTCATTTATAGCTTGTTTTAGCTACCCAGTTGGTAATTTCATTGCTGGTTTAAAGTTTTTATACTTGTAGTCCTTGCCATTTGTGGATTAACCTCAGTGTTGTTTTCTGTTGGATAATGGTTATTATGTTATGCATCTCAGATTTTCTATGCTTATGATTTAGTGTTTATTTGGATTTATGAATGCATTCCCTCTTGTCATCAAACTTCTCAACCAAAAAACCCTAAAAACCCTATTTTGTTTTATTGAAATTTTTGAGATTATGTTGGCTTGTTCTCTTGTAGTCTGGGAGCAATTTCTGGCATAAACAGGTTCTACTAGTATTATCCTTACTAAAGGCATATTATAGAAAAATTCCTTTGTAGCCAAAAGACTTAGGTATTCGTAGAAGATCGGTTAGGGTTAAAAGACTCAAATAAAATTTACACAAGAATCGAATAAAAACCCATAAGGTCTTTTTAATAAGAATCGATAGATTCCCAACTTCATTATTTTAGTAACAAGAAAACTTTTAATCTGGAAATACATGATTTATGTTGATTGATAGTTGTAAGGAAGATTATTTAGTGTATAATTATATTTACATCTATATTCATAATAATACTATAATATGGTCGACATGCTTATTTTAATTTATGATAGACTATAAATCTAGTCTAGCCAAATAGCTTAACTATTTATTTAGAATAATATAGGGTTTAAAACAATAATTAAAAAATACAGTAAACTAAAATTTAGAGAAATCCGAAACAAGCAACATTTATAAACAAGTTTTGTATCGTTTAGTAGTTAACGGGTCACCAGATCAAAGCGTGTTGAGGCTAGTCATCCAAAACAAAAGTTTAAAATTACTAAACATTATTAAAATTTCCAAACCACTAATCTATTAGAACAAGAGTTCAAATCCCATAAGGGCAGGTCTGTCTGCAAGTAGTTAACTATTTAGAAACCTAAGAATTGATATTCTTTCCATAGTCAATGCAAAATCCTTACAGCTCCAAATAATTTGATCCCACCATTCTCTTGACAGAGAAATGGACTCATGGACCTAACTATAGAAAATATTAACCACTGTAATAACCATGATTTTTGGAGAAAATGATGGCCTCCTAGCCTTAAATATTTTACAACTAGAAACTTATAATAGAAAAACCCTGAAGAGATTATTTTTCAGAGAAAAAAAAAAACTGCATATTCCAAATACAAAGTTAATATCAAAATATAGAAACGACATCCAACCTAAATTCCCTTACAATTTACAGATTATTATGAATCAAAATTACTATGTAACTACAGAAAAAACCCTCACAAGAATTTCTTTATAAAATCAGAACAATTACAAGTTCAGAATGAGAGTCAATCGATTGCTCAAACACTTCTCAAAAGAAGAACTTTGTACTTAAATCCATAGAAAAGCTAAATAAAAACACTACAGTACCTTCGACTCCACAGTCGGAAGAAGACCTCTTACAAACCATCTATAAATGCCTCAAGGCAAAACCAAAGAGGGTTAACCATTTTTTTTACCAAAAGAAAATGCAGAATTGTTGCAATTCAGGGGGATGTGGGCCCAGTCAAAGAGTAGTAGAGCCATAACCAATGGAGACACAAAGAGCAAGGAATGTGAGGTTCCAGGTCTTACCATACCATACACCCATCACCACAGAGATCGGTTCCTTTGTACACACAACAACCCTAGCAGGAACCTCCTGCAAGCAAACAACGTAGGGTTAAATTCAACTTAAAAAATGTCATGTCCCCTCCCGTCCACTAGAGAGAGAACACGACCTTAGTTCAATCTAATATGGGAATTTAAGTCTCATGAACAAGATAATAAAAAATGCATTGAACTTAAACATACAAAGATGCATAAATTATTAACATACAACGGAAGAAAAATTCATCCATTCAATGCATTAGACATGTTCATCATTTTTCATTAAGCAACAAATACAATTGCAGAGATAAAATAGACAAGAATACTTATCTTGAAAGAAGCTTGTCCCGCAACCAGCTACATCGCTGCAACATTCCACCTAACCATAGGCCAATGTGCTCATCAATCTCTCAGCAACACTACCATCCGCGAGCTGGGAATGACTCCCACAAGGAATAAGGGAACACTAGCAGGCTCACACATAGCCAAAGGTATATCAAAATTCAGCCAAGCCAAACAAAGTTGGGTCTATCAGGTTGCTAGGGAGGTGGAAGGATAAATTGCTAAGCTAGTGAGCTCAATAACAGAGCTATGGACACCTGCAACAAATCTGGCTTGACTTCTAAACATCTACACAACCAACACAAGGAAGCATCCCCTTCTCTACTACACAGTCCCTTAGACTATGCCTTCCATTCCAGTGTTATTAAGGATGTGCAAAGAAGAAAACCAACCCCTCTAGATCTATATGTGAGGTTCCTTCATACACTAGGTTTATCAAGCTCATTCAGACCCAATTCCACTCCCAACCAGTTCAGATCAAAGCAAAATATGTACACACGGCAGGATAAAAAAATCTAGGTTGAGGAAAAATGGTTTCGGCAACAAAATGAATTACCAAGATGCGTAAAAATAGCCCCTTAGCAACAATTCAATTTCCAGAGACGTTTATGGCCCTAACATGGCCAAAATAGACTCAACAACACCCAAATATCATGGGTCTCTTCTCCCACTCGTTGGCATTACCAAAAAATGATTTCCATCCTAGAAAACAATGGGAAAATGCTGCAAAATCGTGGGGGAGGAAACCCAGCCACTAATAATTACAAAAATTATTTCCTAGCCTTAGGAAAATGAGGTAAACAACAAAAAACGTGAATGAATACTCACACAAAAAGTTCCAGCTGCCTCCAAGAGCCCAACGTGAAGGAAAATGGTGAAGAAAACATGAAAACGTCAAAGCATGTTGGAATGGGCAGACGTTTTTGGGTTTTTACTTGCCCAAGGAGTCAAAATGCATCTCCCAAAAACTGATGGCTTCTCCAATTCGAATTTTTGGACTGCCATACCTTGCCCATCCCATGCAATAACCAACTCAGCCAATTTCTGGCAGTAATAAATGATTGGGGGAATCATACAAGAAAGGTAGTTGACAATTTTGATGGGTTCTCCCTTTGACATTTGTATTTTCCCCATTGGCCCAAAGGTTTGAATATTCCCCCCCTCCCCTTATCCTTAGGAAATCATGCCCCCATCTCATTATTTGTTACATTGACATAGCTGGTTGTGGGTTTTTAATTAAATTGCATATTTACATGATGTCAAAATTATAATGTGACGGATAGCACAAAATACCATTGGCATCGATTTTAATCGTTGAAACATAAAACGATATATCAATGGTGGGGTTTTTTCCTTTAGCTCCACACCATGATTGGTTACAATATTTACATCATATACATTTAATGCAAACGGGGTCAAAACGGGGTGTTACAAAAAAAAAATATTCCAAGAAAACCATGAAAAACAATATCAATAACCAGAGGTGACTTACCTTTGAAGAAGTGGACATGGAAATTACAGCCCAAAGGAATAGTGCAGACAATCCACCAAACAAACAATGAGGGAAAACTTAGGTTGCGGTCCAAGGAGCCAACTGGTTACAACCAGACCGATGCCATTACAAAGTTGAGAGTGTGTTGTAGATCGGGAAAGAGGTCGATATCTTGAAGGCCAAGGCCGAGAGCCTAGAATCCAAGAGCTCGGCTCTCCCCCCTTCACTATACTCTGCAGAAAACCAAATAACGCAGCGTCAAGACCAATAACGAAAATCAAGGCACATTAAACCCTTAGGGTTTTCGATTTGACATACGATCTTTCCAGCTAGAGGTAGTAAAACCATCACGTGACTCATTTCAATGCCACATTAATTTCTAGTTTTTTAACCCAAACTCTATAGTTTCGAATGCAATTGAGGATCACCTTTATCGCCCTCACATATTTGTCTTATGCTTGTTCTATCTTAGGGTAAAAGGGAACCTTGTTTAGTTAAGCACTTGGGTCTTGTTGAGGAATAGTTTGATCTTCCTTAGCTTAGGTCCTTTGTTTTATCTAGGTTTGGGTTTGTTACCAACACAGGATAAGCCCTCCACCGCTAATAACTGCAAGAAGAATGCATGGTTTTTCATTAGACCAAAAGATCTAAGTAATACCTGTAACCCATCCTCCTAACTTTATAAAAGCGTTAACAAACAATCTAAAACATAACTAGAAAGCACATTAACTATAGCTGACGCTTTTTAAACATGATGTTCTTTTCATGACTTGACGACAAGTAAAGTAGTTCCTTATAAAGGTAAGTCACACTATAAACTTCATCGTAATTAAGTCATTATGTTCAATAGATAAAACACTAGGTGCAAGTTAAAGGTTATATAGATTTATTTACATTATTTACAGTTATAATGCTAATAAAAAAAATTATTTATGAAATTTGAAGTTGTTACAATCACTTTTACAAATTTAATAACTAAAGAAAAAAATAAAATTATCAAATTTAATAACAATAATATTAAATATTTATATAAATATAATTTTTTTAAGTATATAGTATAGTTTCTTTTATTATTGATATGAATACAATAACTAAGTATAGACTATAATTTCTTCACTAAAATTTTATATAGATTTGCATATTATTTATAACTTTTATATAGATTTGTATCTCGTTTATGTTTATGATTCACTATGCTTTATAATGGTAACATTTTTAGTTTATAAAGTAGCATTTGTACCAGGAGGTGCAAAGAAACGTAGAAAGGATAAACATATGGAAATTGAAATAAGAATAGATATAACATTTAAACTAATATGAATCGGTTTATAATTTCTAAAAAAATAGATAATACTAAAAATCACAATATATAACAAACTTATATAACTAAAGTGTGTTGTTACAACTGATGATGCAAAAACTAAAATAAAGAAAAACATATTTATAATAATCATGTTCGAGAAATAATAGTAAAATATGGTCTTGCGAGAATTTTAGGCTAGCATATTGAGATTTCAAATACATTAATATTCTATGCTTGTGTTGTGAAATGACAACAACCCTTTCCCTTTTACAAATCCCCAAGTTGCCTTTGAATCCTTTGTTCCTATGTTATCCAAATGGATGGATAGCCTATAATCCTTTGTTGCCTTTGAATGCTTATCTTGTGAAATGGCATAAACCCTTTCCCTTAAACAGATCCCCAAGTAGCTAACCCATAGATAACCAATGGATGGATAGCCTATAATTTTGGATGGACTCTTAGTTGATACATATATAATGTATAATTTAAAGTGGTTGTGTTAATCTTAAAATTAAAATGTTAAAATATTGTTTTTAATAATTTTTACAACTTTCCACTTGTTCTTAACATTTTATCATTGATTGATCATATTTATTTTTTGTTTCAATTTTTTTTATATTTAATATTAAACATTTTGTTGTATAATTTTCAAAAATTACATTTATTTTATTTATTAATGTTTTTAAATAAAAAATTATATCATTCAGTGTCTATTAAATGTTTTGTTTTAAATATCACACCATTCACACTAAGTTTTAGATACTTCAAATAATATTAAAAATAATTAATATAATAGCATAGGTTACTAACTAATTGTGTTCTGAAATTTAAAATTCAAGTTTCTATTAAATGTTTTATTTCAAATATCACAGTTCACACTAATTTTTAGATACCTTAAATAATATTAAAAATAATTAATATAAAAGCATAGGTTATTAACTCACTGTGTTTTGAAATTTAAAATGATAAATGCCTTTAATTTGATAATCGCTCCTGTACTTGATATCAACCAACTTTGCTTCATTTTGAATTTGAAGGTTATTTAAGTATTTAGGTTGGTGCAAAAAGTGATAATGCAATGGACAACATAGAGTATCTAAAAGTTTGAAGTTCATTTTGAAAAGTTAAAAATAATAATAATAATAATAATTTGTGACCAACATGTTATTTTTTTAATAATATTTTGCTACCTTGTTTTAATGAACATGTTTGTTAGTTATTGAAATTGGAAATACAATACATACAAAAACCATTATCGAAACAGTACATACAAAAAAACATAATGTTAAATAGAAAAAAAATAGTATACAATTCACAAATATCTACCAATATTTTGTGATGGTAAAGATTCCAAAAAAATAGATATGAAAAATTAGTTCAAACTTATCAACAAAATTTATATTTAGTGCAAACATATATGCTAGATTGAAGTGGGCTATATTGAACTGGGTTCAATTTTTTTTCAAACAACCTTCCATTCACCTATACTTTCAAAATTGTAAGACAATTTCAAAGGATAAAGCTAAAAGACCTTTGCAAAGAAACAAGAAAGCCTTACCGGAACAGATATAGCCCAAGTGTAAAGGAAATTATTTCAGGATGTCCATTTTGATGTTCATTTCCCTTGTCAATTACACCATCAAACTGAACCATGTCTAAATCGAAACCCAACAACTATTTATGTGGTTATGAAGTAGAAGCAGTTGGTAGATAGCTTCGAGCTTGAACCATGTTTGTAGTAAGCAACTAGAAACTTAGGAGAATGCTCGGAGATCTACTGAGCATGAAAGTGGTAAGAAAGCAGTGGCCCTCGCTAGTGAAAGGCTTAATCCTCAGGGAAATGTGCCACCATCAACCAGTGTGCCCTCATTCTAGCAAACTGGAGGTAACGGTTCTTATTCAATGCTGAACTAAACCAATTTTTTAGATTATAAATGTATTCCCCTTTAGTTTTCTATATGGGTACTAGTGAATAGTAGTTCAACCATAAAAAAACTCGGTATCTCTCTACTCCTTTTGTCATGGCAGAGCTATACTCTAGCTTAGCCTCAAATTTCCTCGAGAACCGAAAAACCGAGCGAATAATTAACACATAAAAGAGTTACTTTTCTCAGAAGAAGTTGAACTCAGCAGTTTACCTGTCCTTTCAACTTTGAAATAGCTTAAGGAAACTACTCTCCCATCCTCAAAATGCAGTTTATTCCACTCTGCCTTGCCTGGTAGTGAGTTTTTTTCCTCTGGGTGCAAGAGTAGTGTGGGTATAAATGTGAGTAAGTTAAATGGTGGATGGTTAGCCATTTTCATTTTGATTGGCTTCCTAAATTACTATTGAAACATCCTTAGTATGTAGTTTCAGCAACCTAAAATTATTAAATTATTTCGTAGACACCTTTAGTATGTAATTCCAATAACTTAAAACTACAATTTCAACATGATTTTAGCTATACAAAAAAATAGCTTCCTATTCAAGGAAATAAGCTATTTTTAGTTATATAAAAAAATAATAGATCTGTTTTAATTTAATTTATTATTATTATTTTTATCAATATTAAATATGCATATATTTTTAATTTATACCAATACTTACATTTAGATTTACAAGAAAAAATGAAAATCTAAGACTAAAAGATGGATGCACTCCGAAATATATCCATTTTGATTTAGAAACTTCTCAAATTTTTTTAAATATATTTTTTTAAACTTCTTTTATTACTTAAATTTACGTTCACAAGAATATTGATCTACCCCCGAACAACAAAAAAAAATATCACTAAAAAATATAATGTAAAGGTGATCTACCCAAGAACAAAATTCTGAAGATAAAAGTTAAAGGTGGCCTACTTTAAATAATTGAAATCGAAAACAAAAATCTAAAAATAAAAGTTAAAGTGGTTTTACTTCAAATAATTGAAATTGAAATATGTTTTAAACCGAAAAATTAAGATGGACCTACCCAAAAAATTGAAATTTTGAATTTTTGCCTTCCAAGACGACTGCATTCAGTTCTACAGGATTAGATGCTGTGAGCTGCAACATCAGAAACTGAATATTATCAGTTTTACAGGACTGGATAACGTTCTTTGTTGAATTCATGGAAACTCTATGTTTTTATATTAGATTCTTTGAAATCAAGTAAAAAGACCAAATAATGACAAAACATGCACAACTTGTATTTTATTTTTAAATAGACCATGAAAAGAGAAAATCTGAGCAGACATTCATTGCATTCATGTAGAGACCTTATGTGCATTCCATGAATACATAGAATGATCTGAGATATTATTATCTGATCTATGGGGTATGGATCAAATATCTTAAGGGGTAAACAAGAATTTACACAAACCTAACAAAAATTGGATCTTTCTATACTCAATAAATTCGTACTTAATAAATCCCAGCTTAAAATAAATCTATATATTGTTATTTTCCTTTTTGAATTGTAGTTTGGAATCTCACTAATTTTGCAGAATAAAAATAATTAATGTTTATTCTATGGCATATTTATTTACCGGCGTGTTGGATTATTATACAAGTTATAAGCTTCGAAACTTATATTCGGCACTGATTCCCAACACCAATTCCAATGTAATTTGTAATTTCTGCATTCATGTATTGAGAGACTTTTGTTTCTTTCTTTGAAAAATAAAAGAGCATGAAACCTTCAATTCACAGGTCGTGTAACTTGTAACAAAACAGTAGTGGTAGGGGATGTAGAGATTCAAAATGTATAGTCCAGTTGTGGATTAGTCTCTCTCTTTCTGGAGTCCCTGACCTTACTGATGGGGCTATTACTGTTGGGCACTCCTACTTTCTTCATTATGGCTAGGTGGGTCAGAGCTAACGGGCCTTACAATCTGAACATTGGAATATACATACCCCTTTGTATGATAGTGTTTTAGGAGGGGCTATGCTTTAACTTTCCATGAGAACCCACAAACCCAGTCAATCCTTAACACAAAGGAGTTACTCTTTTCGAAAGAATTTGAGCTCAGTGGTTTACCTGTGCTTTTAACTTTGAATTAACTGAAGGGAATTGCTCACCATTATTCATAAATGCAATATATTTCTATATCATCCCCTTAGCTCACACAGTACGAGATTTCTTGCTATAAATGGGTATGGAATTGGATATGAAATTGGAGGTGCTTCTGAAACAAGAAGAAAAGCTAGGAATTAAACTAATAATTTTGGGTATCATCTTTATATGCTCAATAAACCGCCATTCTACCTTGAAGGAATGTTAGGCAATCTGCTAGTGGATTTGGAACTCAACATATTTTGACAGTTTCAATTTCTATCCACTGACACCAATATCATCACCATGTTTAGAATTTCCTAATTTCCAACTCCATTTTCTCTTCTTAGATACGTCTTCAAACATCTTCTTAGATCCTACAAGCCTATACTACCGCACCTGAACCCTGAGTAGTTGTTGGAAGTTGAGGAAAAAGTAAAGTGGCCTCGAGGAAGATCCATTTTGTAGGCCTGATGATCATCAAACTTGGTTGACGACAATTTATAGGAATGGTTGTATATACAAACATGAAGGAAACAAACTTGAATATGAATTCAATGACGACAACAATGAAAAAAACATAAATAAAATAAAAACACAATATGTAATAAGAAAAAAAATTTAGAAGGAAACAAACCTGAAGGTCTAAACATTGCTTCCATTCTTGAGGTAGTGGAGACTCAACGAAGCTCAATACCAATACTTGACAGTTTCAATTTCTGTCGATCAACACCAATCTCATCACCATGTTTAGAATTGCCTCAATTCCAAGTCCAGTTTCTCTTCTTAGATACGTCTTCAAACATCTTATTAGATCCTAGAATCCTATAGTATCATACCCAAACCTTGAAAAAATTTAATGTTTCAAGGGGTCGACTAGGGGTTTAAAGGAAAACGACCACAGGTTTGGGAGGGAAAATCTAAATCGATACAAGCACCAAAATTCATGTGAGAATTCTGAAAGACTCTCATATTATATACAAAAACACTAGTGAAAGATTGAGTTATATATTAACTCTGGAGTACCCACTTTTGGAGAATATCTAAGGAAGCAGGAAAAAACCCACCAAGGAATATCTATTTGGGGCCCTTATCCTTACAAGGGGCACTGGTGAATCAACTTCGACCCTGTCTTCTTTCCCTTTTAACACCCCGATGTCATCCATGGGTTTCTTGTTTAGCATCCAGGCATCCTATGCAACAAACTCCTATTTTAGTAATCCAGCTGCTTTAGACCCCAGTTTATCCTTCGGCACACCCACTACATCCTCAGCATCAACCTCAGGTTTTCCTTTTCTGACCCTGACGTCTTCATCCTCGACCTGGTATGTCTTTTGGTGTAGCGTCCCATCCAAAACTTTTGGACGTCCACGCAACTGGATTCGAGCCCAGTTCCATTGTTTGGGACCCCGACATCCATGTTCAACCCTAACATTTGTGTTCAACACCGCGTAGTGGCAGCCTCATCATCTTCAACCCTAAGTCTGTCTACTCTAGAACTGCAGAAACCCTTGACAACCAACCAGTCTCTCAAAACCCTTGAGGTGTTTGAAGCGCTTAGATCTACAGTAATCGATAAAACCAACAATGGGGGGCTATCAAAAGGGCACCGGGTAGTGCATTGAAGACAGTGTAAGGGCAGTGCGGTAGAAGAACGATGCATTAAAAGGCTCTGACAGGAGATAGGATCCCAAAAAGCATGAAGGGAACTACATGAGTGAGACATGGTTCCTTAGGCATAGGTACAGCCATAGATACATAAATTGCAGTGCCAAAATAGTAAGCCACCAGAATATATAATTGTGCCAAACATGAGCGACACTTTTCTAGTCATCATTCACCAAGCCGATGATACACTTGTTGGAACTCTATTTGTCAAGGAGACGAGGAATATTCTGAGACTATGTCTCCATTGAGAACGCTTCCGGTGTAATTAGCATTTGCACCAAGAGGTGCAAAGGAATACCAAGAGGGTAAAAATATTGATTCTTTCCGCAATTGAACCTTTCTGACTTACCTTGGAAGACTGGAAATTACAGTTTAATAATACTTTTGTGGGTACTACTGAACTGACTTACAACTGGAGTTTTACCTCAAGACATTAAGGACTAAATACATCAATGACATCCCCAATCGGAGGATCAACAT
>LPNX010317559.1:109072-131510 GCA_001517045.1 Pseudotsuga menziesii | reverse complement strand
TTGGGTTAATATATTGCTCAAGCAAGTGCTATATGTATGGTGCTTTCATTCAAAGGTCTCAATGATACTCCTTTGTCTAGTGCTAATATGATTTTTGAGTCCCTAGCTATACATATTAACCATAAATTTCCAACTTAATCTCGATGCTTGAATTGTTAATTCAAACTTGATATGCTCATTTATGAGCCATCTAAATCAAACCAAGGTTATGTTTTTTAAGATATTAATTTATTCAACACTCGTTAACGAATACCTGAGCTTATGGGAAACATATGGTAAAGAATCTCTTGGAGATCTCTTTTTTTCTGAATATGTTATGGTTTCTGAAGAAGATCAGAACATGTGATTATTGAATTTAAGGATCCTATAGAGGAGACTATTGCTACTATTATATTGATGCCTATCACTTCCAATAGCAATGAGGTTATGCTGCGCAATGATGATTCAGATATTTGTGATTCACTTGAAATCTAATGTAGATAATTTAGCTTTTTGAGGTACAAAGTTGTAGTCTAGGTTTCTATCAAAGTCTAGATATGAAACGAATAACAAAGGTTTAGAGGAAGATGAAGAATTGGTACCATCAGATAGGTTGTTAGTGGTCAAATATATATCATGCTAGAAAACATGTATAAAGAAGACTCTAGAGTCTAAACCCATTACCACTAAAAAAAAATTAATTTTAAAATTATTTATTTATTAGAAGAAAAAAAACAATTTCATAAGTCAATTACTCAAATCAATTTCATAAATAAAAATATTTAATATATGAAAATTATGTTTAAAATTAAGTTTATATAAATATAATTATTTAATTAAAATTTATTAATATATTTTTTGAATTTATCAATTTAAATTAGTTTAAAACATGATCAATCAACCCATCATCAAAATATCATAATGATAATTTAAATATATAAATATAATTTTGGAACTTGAGCCATCGAGGAAGCATTGGTGCCTGTCAAGGAAGTTGGAAGAAGAAGAAGGCACAATCGCCAAATCAGGCTCATAGGCCAAAGATGGCACACCCACCAAGTTAGTCTAGCAGGCCAAGAGATTTTCATCAAATTTAACATCTCTTCTAATGATTATATCATGAGAATGTGGCTGAATAATTCTATAACCTTTTACATCTTCAGAATATCTAACAAATATGCACTTTTCACTTTTAGGCTGCAATGCTTTCCGTTTTTCATTCGGAATGTGAGCCCATGCTTCACAACCAAACACATGGTAGTGAATTACATCTGGTTTAATTTTACTCCATGCTTCTTCCGATGTTATACCTTGTAAAAATTTAGTGGATGTGCGATTAACTATGTAATTTGCACAATTTATGGCCTCATCCCAATATTGAAGACTTAGTCCCTTAGATTGGATCATACAATTAGCCATTTCTTTTAAAGTGTGGTTCTTCTGCTCAGCTACACCATTTTGTTGTGGTGTATAAGGAACAGTGTGTTGTTGTTGGATTCCTTGTTCAATGCAGAAAGTAGTGAACTTTTTGTTAACATATTCTTCTCCATTGTTAGATCTTAACTTAATAATTTGATGACTAGATTGTTTTTCAATAAGGGCCTTGTAGGCCAAGAACATGTTAAATACTTCGCTCTTAATTTTTAGGAAGTAAACCCAAATGCGTCTAGAGTAGTCATCAATGAAAGTTAAGAAATATTTGAAACCAGAAAAAGAAGCAGATGGAAGAGGACCACACAAGTCACTATGCACAAGCTCCAAGGGAACCGAGGCGTGGAAAGATGCACGTTTGTCAAAACTGTCCCGATGATGTTTTCTGAGTACACAAGTGGAAAAAACACCATCCTTGCAAGATACCATTGGAAGACCAGTCACCATAAGCGATAATTTAAATGACCAAATTGCTCATGCCAAAGTTTGTTCAAGTTATCACTATGAGCAACAAAAACTGAAGGAAAAGGTGATGACCCAAAGTTGTTAAATTTGTACAACCTGGTAATATCATCAACAGTTCCAGTAGCAAGGACATTTTGAGGATTTTTAAAATCTTTTATTACAACTTGGTGAGGTGTAAAAGTCACAGTTTTACCTTCACCCAAATGAGTAATTTGATAGACTGATAACAAATTGCATGAAAGTTTTGGAACACATAGTACATCACTGAAATGACCATTTTCTACTGGAACTGTTCCAAATCCTACAACACTTAGAGATCTATCATCACCAACAAATATTTGTTTGGTGTTACATTCATGCATAGTAAAAAAGATGGATAGATCCTTAGCCATATGATAAGATGCTCTGGAATCAATGAGCCATTCATTTGAAGTAGAAGAAGAAGATGCAGTACAAGAGTAACCAGAAGCACAAAGTGCATGTCCATGAGAGGTGGATTCTGAAGGTGAATCTAGGCTGCTGTGGTGCTTCTTCATTGTTTCTTCCAAGGCTACCATATTCTTGAAACACTTAGATTCATCATGATTATATTTCCCACAAAAATGGCAATGACGATCAGTTTTCTTTCCTTTTGGCTTGGATCCTTTGTCATTTTTTAAAGAAGGAGCTGACTAAGAGGGCTTGGAACCCTTGTTTGGCTTGTTATTGCGAAAATTATGTTTTTTGGGAGGCTTGGACTTTTCTTTCTGTTGGGACAATAAGGCTTTCCCAAATGTATCTACATTGTTAATTATTCCAAGATGAATGAGCTTATCTTTCTCTCTAATTAAGAAATCATAAAAGGATTCAAGACTAGGGTCTTGATAGCTAGCTGCAGTCAAGGATTCTTTCATGAAGTAAAATTTAGATACAAAAATAGATTATGCAGGTCCAAGTTTGGAAAGAATATGATAAATACATTGTTTGTCTTCTTTCTTAATTTTGCATTCTTCACATAAGAGTCTAATAGTTTTATACTTAGACAAATAGTCTTGAATGCATGAAAAATCACTTGGATTCAAAGAAATGAACTCATTCTCAAGTTGATGACCTCGAATTTCATTGTGTTTACCAAACAAAGATTTCAACTTTTCCCAAGCTTTATCAAGTTCATCAATTCTAGATATGTGGAATCGCAAATCAATAGAGATTGACATCCCAATCAATCCACGAGCTTCATCACATCTATTTGCCCATTTTATTTTCTTATCATCGTCAGTGGGTTTTGTTTCTTTCCCTAAGGTAATTCTGAAAAGTCCCCTACTTCGTAGAACATCCTCCATACGAGATTTCCATGAGAAATAGTTAGAACTGGTAAGTATAATATCACAAGGGGTGGTCATACTGTAAAATAATGGCTGAAAATACAAACACTAACTCTCTGAATACAAAGAGCTTGAAAAATTAGGCTGTTTAAAAAAAACAGCACTAAAAACTGATTCTGGATGATGAAGTTATGCTTGATCAAAGAAAATGTTGAAGATGTCCCCAATAGTGACATGGCAGATATTAACTTGGCCAATTAGAAAAAGAACCCCCTTCTTCCCAAGATGAAGCTTTGACAATCACTTACAAGAAAGTTTCTATTAAGTGAATCACTTTTGTAAAATAAGTGATGTTCACTTTTATAATAATGTTACTTTTAAATAGTGCCGCAATAAAATAAATACTTAAGTGACTCACTTTTTTTTTTAATTTAAGCAAGAGGCACTTTTACAATAAAATAACTTGAAAATAGGAATTGCATGCACTAAAAAGTAACTGAATAGACTTGAACTCAAGACCTATTAAGGAATAAAGAAGCTTTTAACCAAGTGAGCTAAGTTTAAAAGGTACGTAAAAGAATAGAAAGAGGAAGCAGGCTTTTTTTTACTCTTCTCTCTCGTTATTCATGCTTGCCTTTTTTTTTTTTCTGCAAATCACAAAAAAAACCGAAAAAACAAAAACAAAAAAAAAATCCACACTATGGGGTTAGATCTTGATTAGGGGTGAATCCATGAAGATGGGTGTCTATTTTGGGGGGTCTTATGAGAAAATAAATTTGATTTTTTCATGTTTTTCAACTTTGGGCAAACGAAAGGGATATTTTCATTTAGAATTTCACTTTCAAGTAAAAACAAAACTTTTAGAGAATTATGTTAGCTTTCTATTCATAATTTTTTCAATTTTTTTTATTAAGATTTGATGTGTCATTTTGGAAAATGTTTGGCAGTGTGTCCTTATAAAATGAAAGGACTAAAATGATAGAGATTATTTATTTGGCAGGTGTTTTGTTCTTAAATGATAGATTATTTATCCAAGCTTATTAAAATACTATGTATTTAATTCCTATTAAATTCAATACCATTTGTATGCATAGTTTATCAACTAAAAATATAATAAGCCAGTATTTAATTTTGTTTAAAGTAAATACCATTCACATACTTAGTTTATCAACTAAAACTATAATAAACCACTATTTATTTATCTTTAAAGTAAATATCATTCACATGCATATTTTATCAATTAAAAATATAATAAGCAAATATTAATTATCTTTAAAGTAAATACCATTCACATGCATAGTTTATAAACTAAAAATATAATAAGCCAGTATTTAATTATCTTTAAATAAAATACCATTCACATGCATAGTTTATAAACTAAAAATATAATAAGCCACTATTTAGTTATCTTAAAATAAAATACCATTCACATGCATAATTTATAAACTAAAAATATAATAAGCCACTATTTAATTATCTTTAAATAAAATACCATTCACATGCATGGTTTATCACTAAAATATGATAACGAGATATAACAATCCTATACTTTCCCATTGTCAACATACAACAAAATCGAATAAGGAAAACACATTTAAGGAAATAACCCATTTTTAACACAGTAAAACCGGACATGGAAAAAGGAATTTAAGGAAGAAATAACAACCCATTTTTATCACACAGTAAAACCGGATATGGAAAACGGATTAAGGAAGAAATAATAACCGATTTTTATCACACAGTAAAACCAGATATGGAAAACAGATTTAAGGGAGAAACAATAACCCATTTTTATCATCACAGTAAAACCAGATATGGAAAACGGATTAAGGAAGAAATAATAACCCATTTTTATCACACAGTAAAACCAGATATGAAAAACGGATTTAAGGGAGAAATAATAACCCATTTTTATCACACAGTAAAACTGGATATGGAAAACGAATTTAAGGAAGAAAAATACAAAAATTAAAAGTAAACATAGGCACTTAGTTCTAAGGCATGGGAGCTTCAGATCCGGGCCAAATACGGAATGCACGCATCTAGATCAATTTATTTAGATCAAATATTTAGTTAAACAGCTAAAAGCATCCAAGGTAACGATCTATCCTTAGATCACAAGCATACGATGGTAACATTAAAAGATAGATCTATTCATCCAAATGTCTGTATTAAGTAAATAGTTATTAATTCAAGACACAACAGGGTATAAGATCTTTGACCATACAGATATGATTCCATAATGGAGTTTCAAGGAAATCGCAGGCAACAAAACCAATATCAAAACGCTAGCATCAAAAATCCTAGATCCGTATTTTTTTATGGCAGCATCAAATCCGGATTAGTTTAGATGGAAAATAGTTGTAAAATACCATCTATAAAAAGAAAATGTCGGTTGTGTTAAGAGTTTATTCATATTCCAGATTATTGGATCTCAAATCTGAAAATAGATAGAGGTTAAGATACATAGAAACCCTATATCGGTTATGAATCTATGTAGATCCCGAGTATGCAGACAGTTAACTTCTGGAATCTCCAGCATCACTACACTGCTTGATCTCATTGTTTCGGCCGTTATTGCCATATATTGCCTAGTGTGAGAAATTTTGAGGTCATACCGTAGAGAGGGAAAAAAAATATGTGCACAGATAGGAACCTGCGCGCCATGATGGAAAAATAGAAGTAAGGAACTCAATACCCCCCAAATACGTGTACACAAGAAAATAAATAATAGAAGGTCGTGGGGATTGAACCCTAATAAGTGAGATGAAATGCAACCACGTGTATACCTAGAGCTTCCTTCTCTCTTAGCGTGGCTTCCTAAGGAAGATAGTTTTTTCGAGGAGAAGGGAACAAATCCCCCATTTCTTGGTCAGTTTCCCTCCTTTGAACAATACCGAAACTTTCAATAAATAATACCAACAGAAAAAATCAAAGGCTGCACTCCATAACCCCAAAATATCTTAAGCCTCCAGGTCCTTCAAAATCGTTTACCCAAAGTCCTTGGTTTAAATGATATGGAATTATATTTGTAAAAGGAAAAACCAAAATAGTTACCCTTTATAAAGTTAAACATGATTCCTATTAACTATGTCCATGCTTCAAATCAATTATCATATAATATCGCTTTCCTCTAAAGTCAAATGTCGTTCCCTTTAATATATATATATATCCTACGCTACTAATACTTTCCTTCATTATGAATGTATTTCCTTTATTATAAAGGCAATAGTATTTTTAACATATAACCTTAATATGTATACTTAACCATTAACTTATTTCATGTTAATAAGTGTGGATCTCACTCAAAATTAATGGATCTAAGGAGTTGTCTCGCAATGTTCTATAAACTAATAAAAAGCATATAATAAAATTCACCGAATTTGTATTAAGTGACCAAGATTTTTATTTCTTGCTTCATTTTAGCATGTCATGTAATCCATGATGACACTTGGTTATCATCACTAAATCCCCAATGATTTATTCAACTTTTACCTTCCTCCCTAGTGGATTCGTCCCCAATCAACATTTGGTCGTTCAACACTTTCAGCCGCCTATCATTACCAATCTTATACATAATTTGATAAGCTAGGATTAGTACTTACAATGCCTTTTTACTTACACTTCACATTTTCTGATCATGCTCTGAGGGGATGTTACATACTTTCCCCCTTGGAAGTAACACTGTCCTCAGTATTACATATTTGTCCAAGGATTTGTGTTCATTTCCTTCAAGTTCTTATTGCTTGCTTTCATATCCCTTGCGATGTTCTTCATCTTTGCTTTGGTCATCTTCAATATTTTGTGATTGTTGCAAGTTTATATCCTTCATAACCTGGACTTGTGCAACAAAACCAGGTCTTCCAAAATTTATTCAGTAAACATGTCATTAATTCATAATTTAATTCCAAACATTAACAAGAAGTCCTTTCTGCAACACAACATTTGCAATTTAAAGAACATATTTTTGTCTTTGCTTGCACTTTTATCGTCTTAAAAAGACATAATATAGGATTTATCTCGAAATAATTCATAAGTAATCCTGATTTACCTAGCTTTTTGGAGGGCGTCTTTTACCTCCAATACTTGGATGCTTAAACTCATCCTCCACTTGAGATAGACATTTCTTTCATTCACAAGTTAGCATCATTTATTCCACATAATTTCAAGAAGTAATCTTAACAATGTACCCTTCACCCTTTCCCTTAAGGGAGTTTTTTCCTACTTAAGTATTTATAACATTTACACATGAAGACATTCAACTGTCTAGATATTAGAATAATTGTTAATATGTGTTCTATTGTTTCATCATGGAGTTGAACAACTCCCAACAATACTTTTGTTGATGAACAAACTCTCCCTTGAGTTTCTCATCTTTAATAGCTCTTTGTTGAACATTGAACTCTCTCTCGAGTTGCTAACACAAATTGGTCTTACAGGCTAAAACTTGAGGCTACTCTCCCTTTTGATTGCTAGTCAAAATAATTTCCCCCAAAAAAATCAAACAGCGTCCTGTTTTCCAGATGTCAACTTTGTGCCTAGGTATTGCCATTGATATCACAGACTCTTTCATAATTCCCCTCAAGCCTCCTCGCTTGAGTCCAGGAATTTTTTTTCCACCCAGCCTCCTGCTTGAGTCCAGGAAAAGTTACCTTAGCAAGGTAGAGGTAGATCCTCAATTTTTCCCCTTGGTGTTCCCTCAAAGAAGAGATTATTTTCCCCTCATTCCTTCATGCTTGAGTCCAGGAATTTCATTTCCACCCAGCCACCTACTTGGGTCCAGGAAAAGTTCTTTTTACCCATCAGTCAATTATTTCCAAGCTCAATAATTGGATATTGTGATATATATAAATAAAATATATTTATTTCACATACATATTTCATATGTAAATTCAACTTATGAATCTATCGTCCATACTTATAAATTTATACAACCAATAGTATATTTGAATATACAATACAATTGCATGAAACATATTAGAAACCTATTAGAAACATGTATGATGCACATTTGATTTGATATTTCGAATAATATTCCATATCCAATCAAAAATATAATACCAACAACAAACTAATATCATATATAATTATATGCACTTTTTTAAAGACAATTGATAAAAGCAGTTTTCCACCAGGTTTTGGCATTTTCCTGGTAGTGTAATCTTGACCCCTTTTGTAAGGCAGCTAAATACTAATGGAACTATCCAATCAAGCTATAAACCAAAATAATTTTTTCAAATGGGACCTGTTTTAATGAAGAAAAATATCCATTTCGAGTTTACTTGAATCGTAAACTACCTTGATTGTTCCTCTAATGGATATAATGATTTTATGGGGTGCAATATAAAATGGGAATTCGATTACTGTTTTTTTTGTTTTTTTGTTTTTTGTTACTTGACAATATTAAGAGAAGAGTATTCGAATACAAGGTCAGATTGGTTCATGTAGTCATCGTTTTTTTGTAAAGCATCCATAAAGAGATAACATGAACTGGATATAGATTTCGCTTAATTGTGTGTCCTTTAAACTAAAACTCGGGTAAGTAATCTCGAGACTAGCTCTTCTCTCCATGACCTTACATGGCATGTATTAAGTTGATCAACTTCAATAAAAAAATTGCACAATTTGACACATTTTACAGGTTTAATTCGAATCTTTAAAATGATAAGAAGAATGCACTAGTAACAAGACTCTATACCCAAACATGAAAATAAATAAGAATAAATATCATTTCTTATAAAACAATTCATTGCATGTTCCAAATCGTTGCAAATAAAATATCAACTCCCAAATCTATACGATTATTAAATGCAGACTAAGGAGTATCATTTTTGCAGGTCTAAATGAAGATGTTGGTAAAGAGGGAATTAATCCAATTCTATAATCAAACATAGACCCTAATCTATACAAAATTGTGATTTATGAAATATCAAAATAGACGCCCAAGAAAAATATATATCACACGTCAATCGCAGTCTAAATTTAAAAATCGTATTCGTTAAGGGTTTTGAAACAAAATGTTTTTCTGATCGATATTTCAATGCAATAATATTCGATCTTCTCAAAAATTTATAGGCTGCATCTACAAATTGTTGAAAGATATATATCCTTCAGAAAAAGGAACAGATGCTTAGTCAAGGCCACTACAAATCATGATCGTCTACAAATTATGAAAATTCTCTGCCCTCTACTGGCCAAATCCCCTTACTTGAAACAAAATCTTCAATGAAAGAAAAATGGGAGAGAAAAAGAGGTGAGGGAACCAGCTTACCTACAAACCATTTTCATAAACAGTATTTGAGAGAGTACACAACTTACATGTGTATATGCGGGTCCATTTGGTCACAGTGTTTAAACCTGAGGCTCTGATACCATTTGTAATGTACCCAAAATTCCTCAATGTAAATTCTGAGAAAATGGGGTAAATTTTTTGCTTTTAATATATCCAAAAAGTCAACCATGTTAGACTCTTGAGAGTGTGTAATCACATTTATGTAAACTCTACTATCATTTGCATCTATTCATATAAACAAACTGTAATTTAATTAAATTAAGTTCCACTGAGTAGTTGACAATAGATCTATACCAATGACCATACTAGTACCAGAAATAATGGTAAGAACTTTATACCTGAAATACAGAATCATATTTCGTTGCAATTAAGAACTGTTAAACTACAGTCATTCTAATATAAATCTACATATGTGAATCTTATTGAAGTTTAAAATAGAAACGAACGTTTCATTAGTCGCTATACTATTCCTTGATTGGGATAGCAATTACACATTAAGCCTTTCTTTTAAAGGTTGTTGACATCCCTCATAACAAGGTATCATCCTTGTACTTGTATTATTGGGCGCGACCATCCAAGATGACGCATGAGTCCTGAGTGGGACACACAACAAATTTAAATACACTTCAGATGATAGAAGCAACTAACTAAGGAATATGAACCTACATAACAAATTCATTTTACACTTGTCTTTCGAGAGCTATTCCACCATTGTAACGTAGCTCCTACAACCACCACTTTATATAACTCAACAAGCATATTAGTACCATAAACCCAAGAGCATAAAAGAAAATAACATCTACAGACACAACTAAGTATTAAAGATACTTCCTTTTATCTTGGGCGACTGAAAGCGTGTCTACGACTTTCCTCCCAACAATAGGCTTTATTTGACGTATGTTTGACTGTATAAAGCCACCCCCAAGCTGGGTGACGAATCCACTAGGTTCGAGATACATCATAATCTTTTGCAAATATTTCCTCAAATACAACTTATGACATATCTTAGTATTTTAATTATAAGCTCAGCTCCGACTAACAAATACATTTTTATTAGAACGTAAGGGTTACTTATAATAAAATCTAGACATAGATATCTTAACCTGGAAACACAACCCTTTAAGATTAAGCCATTCAAGCTTCGTTACTAGAAGGAAAAGGAAATCAACTTCACTTTGTGAAAACAATTCATTTCTAACAATTACATAGATCGGTAGTGGCTTCCTTGTAGTAAGCCACTTCTTTCATAAAAAGTATCCTTGCGTATTAGTAATCCTTAACATAATCTTTTCGTAAAAGATATACCTATCTAATATATGAATAATCAGCAAGGTTCTACACTTTCTTTCATAAGTAGTAGAGTTCATTCCACACTTTTTAAGGTAATATATTCATTAAGGTGTTTTGTTCTTAAATGATAGATTATTTATCCATGCTTATTAAAATACCATGTATTTAATTCTATTAAATTCAATGCCATTTGTATGCATAGTTTATCAACTAAAAATATAATAAGCCAGTATTTAATTTTCTTTAAAGTAAATACCATTCACATACTTAGTTTATCAACTAAAACTATAATAAACGAGTATTTAATTATCTTTAAAGTAATATCATTCACATGCATAGTTTATCAACTAAAAATATAATAAGCAAATATTTAATTATCTTTAAAGTAAATACCATTCACATGCATATTTTATAAACTAAAAATATAATAAGCCAGTATTTAATTATCTTTAAATAAAATACCATTCACATGCATAGTTTATAAACTAAAAATATAATAAGCCAGTATTTAATTATCTTTAAATAAAATACCATTCACATGCATAGTTTATAAACTAAAAATATAATAAGCCAGTATTTAATTATCTTTAAATAAAATACCATTCATGGTTTATCACTAAAATATGATAACGAGATATAACAATCCCATACTTTCCCATTGTCAACATACAACAAAATTGGATAAGGAAAACACATTTAAGGAAATAACCCATAGTTAACACACAGTAAAATTAGATATGGAAAAAGGGATTTAAGGAAGAAATAACAACCCATTTCAGTAAAACTGGATATGGAAAACGGATTTAAGGGAGAAATAATAACTAACCCATTTCAGTAAAACTGGATGGAAAATAGATTTAAGGGAGAAATAATAACCCATTTTTATCACAGAGTAAAACCGGATATGGAAAATGGATTAAGGAAGAAATAATAACCCATTTTTATCACACAGTAAAACCAGATATGGAAAACAGATTTAAGGGAAAAATAATAACCCATTTTTATCACATAGTAAAACTGGATATGGAAAATGGATTTAAGGAAGAAAAATACAAAAATTAAAAGTAAGCACGGGAACTTAGTTCTAAGGCATGGAAGCTTCAGATCTCGGCCAAATACGGAACACATGCATCCAAATCAATTTATTTAGATCAGATATTTATTTAAACAGCTAAAAGCATCCAAGGTAACGATCTATCCTTAGATCACAAGCATACAATGGTAACATTAAAAGATAGATCTATTCATCCAAACGTCCGCATTAAGTAAACAGTTATTAATTCAAGATACAATAGGGTATAAGATCTCCGACCATACAGATATGATTCCATAATGGAATTTTAAGGAAATCCCAGGCAACAAAACCAATATCAAAACACTGGCATAAAAAATCCTAGATCCATATTTTTTTATGGCAACTAAAAATAAATCAAACGAAAAACAAAATCTTGGCATCAAATCTAGATTAGTTTAGATGGCAGATAGTTGTAAAATACCATCTATAAAAAGAAAATGCCGATTGTGTTAAGAGTTTAGTCATATTCCAGATTATTGGATCTCAAATCTGAAAATAGATAGAGGTTAAGATACATACAAATCCTATATCATTTCTGGATCTATGTAGATCCTAAGTATGCAGACAGTTAACTTCTGGAATTTCCAGCGTCACTACGCCGCTTGATCTCATTGCTTCAGCCATTTTTGCCATATATTGCCTAGTGTGAGAAATTTTGAGCTCATACTGCAAAGAGGGAAAAAAATATATGTGCGCAGATAGGACCCTGCTCGCCATGATTGAAAAATGGAAGTAAGGAACTCAATAACCCCCAAATACGTGTAGACAAGAAAATAAATAATAGAAGGTCATGGGGATTGAACTCCAATAAGTGAGATGAAATGCAACCATGTGTATACTTGGAGCTTCCTTCTCTCTTAACGTGGCTTCCTAAGGAAGATAGTTTTTCCAAGGAGAAGGGAACAAATCCCCCATTTCTTGGCGAGTTTCCCTCCTTTGGACAATACCAAAACTTTCAATAAATAATACCAATAGGAAAAATTAAAGCCTGCGCTCCATAACCCCGAAATATCTTAAGGCTCCAGGTCCTTCAAAATCGTTTACCCAAAGTCCTTGGTTTAAATGATATGGAATTATATTTGTAAAAGGAAAAACCAAAATAGTTACCCTTTATAAAGTTAAACATGATTCCTATTAACTATGTCCATGCTTCAAATTAGTTATCATATAATAGCGTTTTCCTCTAAATTCAAATGGTGTTCCCTTTAATTACGCCGAAGGAATTTTCCCTATGGAGACGCAGTCTCAAAGATTCCTCGTCTCCCTACCCATTCACAGTTCGATAGGTGTTGTGTTGGATTAGCCAATTGATCATGGATAAGTGTTGTGTTGATCAATGAGAATTTTTTTCCTCTCCATTTTAGTCGGGTCCCGATTCTACAATCTCGATTCGTGAACTTCTGTCCCATAGACCGCTAGTGTCCTCTGTGTTACGGTCGTTCCTGCACATGAATGGATTGATGGATTGATTAATAGTTGCAGGTCATTCTTTGGAGTTGGTGTTTAGCTAATGCATTTTATTTGGGTTCCCGATTCTACCATCTCGACAGGTGAACTTCTGCCCCGTAGACCATTGTTGTCTTGTGTGTTACGGTCGTTGCTGCAAGTGAATCGATTGATGGAATGGTTGCCAGTTGCGGGTTGTTCTTTGAAGTTTTCATTTACTGTGTTTTTGTGACAGATGGCTTGCGTGTATTCTGTACTCTTCCATCTGTTGTCCTAAACCACCAGTCCGGGCGATTTTTTTTACAGGATTTTACAATCCTTTCCTGCGGTTCATTTATCTCGAATCGGGAAACTCATTCCCGACGATATTGCGGAGTTTTGCTTTACTGGATTTTTTGGATTTAGCAGACGTTATTCTAGATGAGTTTTCAGTCTTTACGCTCACAATTTGGCTGAGCTTCCGTTTTACTGGCGCTTCATTGAATTCAATACAGTTTTCCCATGTCCCTTTATCCACTGGCATTAATGTTTCATCAATGCATTGTTGCTCAATTAATGCAAGAAATCTTGTCATATGATTCCGACATGGGTCAATATCTTCATCTTTTCTTAGCTTATGGTGATCTTGAAAACCATGTTACAATACTGCATTTGTCACGTTTGTTGTTGCACCGCTTTTATTTTGCACATATAAATAGACCTTCAGGTCAACACATGTTTATTTTGGTGCGCTTCATTTACACTTCATAGTTTGCAGTTTCTTTAAATTTGCAAGTTTTCCTTTAGTCTGTTCCCTACTTTGTTTTGTTGTTTTTGCTGGTTTGTCTGATTATTAGTTATTAATGTATTTTCTTTTGCAGTTTCTTTAAATTTGCAAGTATTCCTTTAGTCTGCTGAAATTTTTTGAATATTCATTTAGTCTAATTACGAGATGTTTCAACACCCTTGCTTTGTTTTACTGTTATTGCTGCTTTGACTGAAAGATAATGACATAATCCTTGCTTTGTTTTAGTTCAACTAAAGAAGGCAACTCTGAAGCTCCAAACGACAAACGCCTTTGATTTAGGATTTTTTTTCTTTGTTTTCGCAACCCGCATTTTGCGGGATTGCTTGTTGCCGCCTGGGAAATTGCGAGTTGCGGGATGTGGGATGAGGGTGGTGAATGAAATATTTTTAAGTAATCCAGTACCCTGCAACCCGCATTTTGCGGGATTGCGTGTTGCCGCCTGGGAAATTGCGGGATGCGGTCTGCAGGATGAGGGTGGTGAATGAAATATTATTTAGTAATCCAGTACCCCACATCCTGCAACCCGCACTTGCAGGATGCAGGTTGCGGGATAGTGGATTATATATTAATCTATATACTGTATTAAGAATACTAAATGAATACAATTAAGAATTACAATATTTATAGTGAAAGTACATATTTTCTCACAAAGTTTGAAAAAAAATTACTGTTGATAGTGCTCCTGTTAGTTTCAAAATTATTTAAGAATTACAATATTTATAGTGAAAAATTGAAATATGACACAAATTATTCCATTAATGTTTATTGCAAATTTTGAACAACTACCATAGAATCAATCTCCATAGTGATTGTTTCTTGCCCTTTTTCATTTCACAGGAAAAAAATTGAGTCACACTATGGAGAGTATGCTAACTGAAGATTCTATATCACTCTTGTTGCATGGTGCTGTCAACATTTTTCTCGCTAGTACAAGTCTCCTCGTTAAACCAAGTGAACTCACTGAACTCATCATCTATTCGGTTCCAAATTTCTATCTTAGACGGGCTTCACAAGCATGAGATATTACTTCCAACTATATATAGTAGTCATGTAGAAACTGGACAACTCAAAGAAGGATCTATAATCAAACTTGCCAAGTGTACATCGAACATTGTACATAGTCTAACGTATGTTTAATTTCCATTTTTTCTTTGTCCACTTAATCATTTTCACCCTATTCATGCATCCAGTTTTTTTTTATCCTATTCAACTCTAACATACTTCTTCTCACAGGACTATCGTATTGCTTGCACCGGAGGTTGTCAAAGTGGATGCAGCGATTATTGGATATCCTGCACCTTACCACTTACCTATACCTTCTCCCTCGCAGAGTTGTTCCTCTGTTCCAGTGAATCCTAGCTCAGTAGATGATAACCCTACCTTGGCTGCATCAACTATTCCATTCACATCACTGACTTGTTCTAGCAAAGTATGGAACATTCAAGGTCGAGTTATTGCCAAGACAAAGCTAAATGAATATGGAAACCAATGAGGGTCTGGAAAAATATTTGGATTTGACATTGTTAATGCTTCACACTATGAAATACATATATCTGCATTCAATGAATTGGCACTCTCTTTATATGAACAAATACATATAGGAATAGTGTACATAGTATCAAATGGCATAGTGAAAGCATCCAATCCAATTTTCAACCATTTGAAAATCCATAATGAGATTTTCCTAGGTTCCTCCTCAGCCATCCAACCATGCTTAAATGAATACCCCTTAATACCTTTTTTTTCTTTAACTTTAAAACTATTCATGAGATACAAACTATACCTGTCAATTCCATGGTGGACCTTGTTGGCCTTGTAATTTCAGTTTCTCCATCATCCACAATACGAAAATGAGATGGCATTGAGACTGTTAGGCGCACTATTGGACTCCATGACATGTCAGGAAATAGTATTGACATAACACTTTGGGCTGACCATTTCCAAATTGAAGGAGCTGAACTTGCCAGCCTCCGTAGTTTACCTACGCCTCTAGCTGTAGCAATCAAAGGTGGCCGCGTTATAGAATTTAATGGAAAAACTATTGGAACTATTTCCAACACTACTATTTTTATAAACCCAGATATTGAACAAACTTCAATTCTACAAAATGGTTTCATGAAAATGGATTTCATTCAGCATCACCATCGCTGAGCCAAAAGATCAATGCCTCTCACTCTGGTTCTCTTCAAACTCTTCAATCATCTGAAAAAGTTGTTTGGTACTCTCTTGAAGAAACCATCACAAATTTTAACATGGATGAATTTATTTCCTTGCATGCCCTCTTTTTGTTGACGGAATACAATGCATGAAAAAGATTGCTCAGAAAGTTGGAGACATCTGGCATTGTGCTAAATGTGATGGAGAGTTTCTTGAATGTGACTACCGATATATACTAAAGGTTGACTTGGAAGATGTCACCAAATCCATTCATGGTGTGATAGCATTTGATGATGCTGCAAACCAACTCATGGGAATTTCTACAAAAGATCTGTGTCTTCTCTCAACTAAAACAACATCACTTGATGAAATAGTGCAGAGGATCTGCAACAAAAATTACTTCTTACTCTGTCAGTTAAAACAGAGACCTTCTGTGGAGTTGCACGCCTAAAAGTTGTAATTGTCATGGTTGAAAACACATAAACGTCAATTTCAGATGGACACATAAATATATACGTTTTTTCAAGTTGGTACTTAACCATTCTTCATTGTTTATAGTGAATGCTTTCAATTCTCAAATTTAACTCGTTGTTTCATTGTTCAACATAGCAGGGTATTTTTTTTGCTCTCTTGTAGTACCACTTTCTTGCAGTTTCATACTTCCAATGTACAGGCTATCACCCACCATTTCTTATGCAAATTGGTGAAAAAACCTATATGGTAGTTTTTAAATACAATACTATTTTGCTATCATGTTTTTTATAAAATGCACAACTTTGTTATCTTGTTTCTAGGCACAACTTTTGATTACCCTGTACATAACAATAATTACAGTAACTTATTTTTTCATATATACTTTCTCACACTACACTTTGTTCTTCTAAAATTCTGTTTTCTTACAATTATCAAATTACAACTTGAAAAACAAAATTTACTCCAGTTATATTATTTTAAGCTACATTCTTACTCCCCCCTATGTAATGTATTCACGTTTGTTTTTTTTCTTCTGCTTTATATCCACATAGTTTCCAGTTAATACATGTGCAACAAAAAATTACTTCTTACTTTGTCAGTTAAAACAGGGACCTTCTGCAAAGTTGCACGCATAAAAGTTGTAATTGTCATGGTTGAAAACACATAAACGACAATTTCAGATGGACACATAAATATATACATTTTTTTCAAGTTGGTACTTAACCATTCTTCATTGTTTATAATGAATGCTTTCAATTCTCAATTTTAACTCATTGTTTCATTGTTCAACATAGCAGGGTATTTTTTTTACTCTCTTGTAGTACCACTTTCTTGCAATTTCATAATTCCAATGTATAGGCTATCACCCACCATTTCTTATGCAAATTGGTGAAAAAACCTATATGGTAGTTTTTAAATACAATACTATTTTGCTATCATGTTTTTTATAAAATGCACAACTTTGTTATCTTGTTTCTGGGCACAACTTTTGATTACCCTATACATAACAATAATTACAATAACTTATTTTTTCATATATACTTTCTCACACTACACTTTGTTCTTGTAAAATTCCATTTTCTTACAATTATCAAATTACAACTTGAAAAACAAAATTTACTCCAGTTATATTATTTTAAGCTACATTCTTACTTCCCCCTATGTGATGAATTCACGTTTGTTTTTTCCTTCTACTTTATATCCACATAGTTTCCAGTTAATACATGTACAAAATGTGTTTCTACCAACAATCAAAGCTTCTACGTGTTTAACAAGGTTACAATTATCTTGTAGGAATTATGCCAACTCATGACAAGGAACAAGCCAATGCACGAAGAAGAGTTTTATATGCACAAGACAAAGATAAAAACAACAAGAAACAACATCATCTTTACAGGGATGCTTGTATGCATGCGGATATGTCTTTTTCAAATTGTCTTGTAGAACCTGTCGACTCAACTTCACTTCCATCTCCTGTACCAAATCCATTGAACAACTAGCTCATTGATGCACATCAACGATTTCGTAAAAAAATGAACCAACTAGTTGATATGCATGTCTGCTCGATTTGCAAAGAATGTTACCCTGGTATTGTAACAAAAAAGTTCCATGAGGCATACACTTGTTCATGTTGTATTCTAGAATGAAAGGGGCATCACTTTTCATTGGATAACAATATGGATACAGGGAAGCAACCACCTGTCCTTGCAGTACTTACACGGGTTGAAGAGATGCTCATTAGCCGTGCTAATCCCATATTGCAAGTCACTCATGCTCGTGGTGGTCAATATAAATACTCTGGTCATACTATTTGCTTCCCCCAGGACATTTCCAACATTGCGACATACCTACCGCATTTAGTATCAGAACTTGACATTCTCGTTGTTTGGAAATGCAATTCTACAAACAAACCATATGAACTGTTTGTTAGTTGAACAAATGTTCTTGTGCCCTTTAATTCAAAATGGCAAACGACCCATACTACAAGGATGTACAAATCAACCCATTTGCATTAGCTTCTTTGCCACTTGTTTCAGCAGACATTTCACCTTTGATTCTGGATCTTAATAGCAATGCTACTTCATCTCATCCGCAAAGCTTATCCTATACAGATCAACCACCAAATTCATTTGAACCCTTTTAATTGCAATCCTTGTCATTTATTTCAACACAAACCAATGCTAGAACTGAAGTTGAAGAAATTAGACAGTTGTTACACATACCAAATATCCCACTACTACCTTCCATAGATTGGCCCCCTATAGAAATGTCCCCTATCAATGAGTACAACACAAAAGGCCTTCTTTCCATGGATTTTCCAACTTTGTTTCCCATAGGTACAACAATGTTATTACAACCACGAGTTCATTAAGTTGATATGGATGAATATGCACTCCACCTTATTCGCTATCACGACGGCACATTTGCTTAAGCATCCTCGCTTCCGATACCACATATACAATCTAATTATGTGTCATCAAAGTAATAGTACTGCCTCTGTTTTTGTCAAAAAAAATCTGGAAGATACACTACCTCCGACAGTACATGAGCTTGTCAACCAATTGCAAGACATGCCAAATGATAAAATTGGTGAGCGGGTCGCAAGATTTGGGTCTTCATTACATGGAACATGATCATATTGGAACAAAAGTAGAACTGAACTAGCAAATATGATCAATCAACAAGGTACACCAACATTCTTCTTCACCCTTAGTGCAGCTGACACAAAATGGCCAGATTTGCATGCTCTAATACCTGGTAAATCTCCTAATGATTCAGATCAAGTTTATCAATGGAAGGTTCACAACATCATATCAAATCCACATATTACATTACAATACATACACAATAGATTCAAAACATTTCTTGAAGAGGTGCTTCAAAAAGGTTTTCATATAACCGATTATTGGTGCAGGTATTATACCATCTATTCCTTTCTATTTCTCTCTTTCTATTTTTATCTTTATACAATTTATTTCTAATATATTATTTTTTCTCCCATCTAGATATAAATGGCAACATAGAAGATCCACTCACATTCATGGTTTTATTTGGTTGGAAAATGCACCAAATATGGACACGTTAGATTGGGAAGACGATGTTGCAAGCTGCAAAAAAATGTTTTGACACACATGTGACAGCGTGGAATCCTCGTAATTCCTAGTTTTCCACATATGAGTCTCACCATTCTACTACAAATGATCCATGCAGTCTTGCATCACCATCGATATTTGCATCAAGCTACTCAGCTGACTATGAAGAACTTGTCAATTTTGTTCAAAGGCACACCAAATGTTCAGAGTCAACTTTCCTTCGCAAGAAAGGAACATCTCTTCAATGTCGCTATCATTTTCCATATGAGCTGCAAGCTGCTTCTTCATTATTCATTGATCAAAATGGACAGAAAACCTAATATCCTGCAAGAAATTATCCTCTTCTAAATATTCACAATCCTACCATGCTTTCAATATGAAGGGCTAATGTTGATTTCCAACCTATTCTTTGTAAACATGTTGTCCTCAAATACATTTAAAAGTATGCATCAAAAGTAGAGCCAAAATCAGAAACCTATCATGCCACTCTGTCTCAACTTTCACATGCTGCACCAAGTGAAAGCCCTATTCTTCAGCCAATCAAACAATTTCTTGCACAAACAGTTGCAGAAAGAGACATTAGTGCACAAGAGACGTGTCACATGCTGCAAAAACTTGTGTTTGTTCTTTGTAGCCGTCACTTATTTTCCCTAAATGTGAGCCAAACTGTGTTCCGCCATGTTTCTAATGACACTAATAACACCCTTGCAATGCCCCCCTTCATTTTTGCTTACATGCAAAGACCCTTTGCTCTTGAGCATCTAACTCTGATTGAAGTTGCTCGTTGTTGGTCTTTCTCTCCTAATAGGAAAAAAAATCCATGGAAACAAAACTTGTGTGACAAAATGGTCAGAGTCTATCCACATTTCACTTCCATTCCTCCCTCTGATTCTTCATCTTTTGAACCATTTTGTTGGAGTGAACTTATTCTATAGAAACCTTTTCGGTCTATCCCTCATGATATTGGAACCACAACTTTTTAAATTATTTCTCATTGGCATCAGATTAAAGGCGCATATGTTGAGTGGCATATTGAACATACAAAAGAAGAACCCTCTACACCTCTATCTGATGGTTCAAACTCTGATGATATTACGTTTTTGTTGTCCCATACCATGGATGAATGGGAACTTCTATCTCAAATGAGACTAGGAAATAACATGGAAGTTAATGACCTTGAAATGCTTGGCCATCATGAATTTTACAAAAATCACAATTGGTCACATAACAATATATGCATCGAATTGCATGAGACAGCAACATCATTCATTGAGGTGAATAGCTTTTCCATTCAACTACATGAAGATATCCCGTACTTCTCCAATTCTCCTCATTCCTTGTCTCCCACACAACGCATAGCCTTTGATATTGTCATGTTCCATTTCAGTAACAATACATTTGCTCAAATGCTAAAACTAGTTATTCAAGGTACTGCTGGAACCGAAAAATCTTACCTCATATCTTGCCTCAAATTTGCACTTCAAACTACATCTAAACAAAATGCCTGCCCGCTTCTTCTCCTTGCTCCAACTAGTGTTGTTGGTTTTAACATACATGCATCTACAATACATTCTGCTCTTCGAATACCCATTGGTGAAATGCACCCTCTTGAAGGTCAATCCCTTTCAAAACTTCAAGAAGAACTTCGCCATATTCACTATATTCTCATAGATGAAATGAGCTTTATTGGTCCAAAAATGTTGACTCAAATTGATGCACACTTACGTCAAGCTTTCCCCTTGCAATCTACAATCCCATTTGGTGGTTGTTCCATAATTCTTCTTGGTGACTTTGGAAAATTACTTCTTGTAAAAGACATCCCCATGTATGCAGGCTCACTTGTTGGAACTGCTCTTTGGCGTACATTTGATACTTTTATCACGTTTGAAAAAAATTTCTGACAAGCTGGAAATAATGCTTCTCAAACTGCCTTTTGGAAACTCTTGCTAAACCTTCGAAATGCAACACCAACTGTTCAACATTGGGCACTCCTAATGACAAGAACAACCTCTTCCCTTTCATTTGTTGAAAATTCTTCATTTGAACAATCTATCCATTTGTATCCCACAAATAGATCTGTTGCACTGCACAACAAACACATGCTGAAACAGCTTAATATGCGAATTGCACATTGCTTTGCAGAACAATGGAACCAAAATTCCCATAAATCTATTGATGATGAACAACTACCATTAAAGGTCCTTCTTGTTTTTGTTTAACAATTCATGTTAACTGCTAATTTATAGGTTTAAGAAGGACTTGTTAACGACTCACTTGGGAAAGGCATTCATATTGTCTACAAGTCAAATGAGATACCTCCTACCTTGCCATCATTTGTTGTTGTCGAATTTGTGCATTACAAAGGACCCTTATGGGATTCTTCTAATCCTACTTATGTTCCAATATCTCCAATAACAAGAGGATCCCGTAGAAAAATACCACTTCGAATGGCATAGGGTTTAACAATTCATAAAGCCCAAGGTATGACCCTAAAAAATGTAACAATAGATATTGGAAACATTGACAAACAAGGACTTACATTCACTGCAATATCAAGAGTTACATCTATTTCATGCCTACTCATTTCTCCACCTTTCTCTTTTTCCAGATACTCTTGAATGCAAGGCAATCGATATGTTGAACATA
>LPNX010317559.1:66425-87957 GCA_001517045.1 Pseudotsuga menziesii | reverse complement strand
TTTCCTTTAGTAGGTTGTTCGATGCACTCATGTCATTTATTCGGTCAACGACTTTCCTTATAATTTTTCTTGACCTTTCATTTGGGAAATTGATCCTCGTGTTTGCTACCAAGCTTTGCTTCATCAAGTAATTTGTGTTGATCCTTGATTAATAAATCGCAAAATGTATCAAAGGTGAATCCTTACCATATTCTTTGCATGACATCCAATTGGTGTGAAATGAACAATAGAATAAATCATAAGGTGTCCTCAAATTCATTAGGACCAATAGAATGAGATGTCCATCCTTCTTAAGAAAACCCTTGCCACATTTTCCCAATTTCAACTATGGCTCTTTGATGCGAGCCAAATAGTCCTTCAATTTCATTAACCTTATCGAACAATGACTTCAAATTAGTCCAAACAACATGAGGGGAGTTGATCCTACTTATATGAAAGTGTATCTATGTTGAAATGTAGGTCATTATGACCCCAACAACCCCATTTTTTCTCTTCAATGATAATATTAGCATGGTCATCACTCGAATATGGAATAACAACCTTAGGATATTGCTATAGTCCCTTTCTCTTCAACAAAGTTTTCATATCTCACGCCTAGATTGCATAGTTATGCCCACTCAGAATAACAACTTCTATCTTGGAATCCATCCTTTTGATCAAAAGGATGTGATCCAAGTTCAAAGATAAGGCATTAGTCGACAAATAATTAGCTCAAATTCGATCAACCCTAGATCCAACTCAACACAATTCGTAGGGAATAGGTTAGGTCAAAATCAATAGCTCTAATACCATGTTGGGAAAACCTCGCGTGAACAATAGGACAAAAGAAAATAACAAAAGGGATAAGTATTACGTGAAGAGAGTTGGTGTCTATAGACATCGTTTACAACACTTAAACACAAAGCATTACTTTCAAAATATCACAATGCACTATAAGTTGATACTATTTTTCTCATGTCAATACAACCCATAGGGTCGTTCTTTTATAGTCTCCATATCTAACAAACTCCCTTGAAGTGTAGATGGTCTGGTCCACAAATAAGGGTTTTTGGTTCTAACTGTTTCCTAAAAATCCACAATATCTCGTTGATTAGTTGGTTTCTTTAGTCGATCCAATCACAGGCTCATCAATTGTCTAGTCAACCACTTAGTTGAGCCTCCAATCAATTGCTCTGTTAGTGTATTGTTGTCTTGGACTATCTCGAGAAGATCCAAAGTTGTGATGAAATTGCATAACATTTGGTTCCAATATTAACTACATATAACTTTTCTTAGACTTTTTTTATAACTCGAAGGTAGAAAAAACATAATGTGGTTCCAAACATGTTTATTTTATGTAATTTTTTTCATTAATAAAATTCAAAATTTTAAATAATTATTATTTCCATGTATTAAATAAAAAAAAATAAACGCTATCGTAACACGTAACACAGTTCACAGTCCATTTATGTTGTAACATAATTATTTTCATAAATAAAATTTTAATAAAGAATAAATATGGTCTCGTAACGCAACTAATTATCATTTCTTGCATGATTAACATATTAAAAGTCAACCAAAGAATTAGAAAAATAATGAATAAAAGACAACCAAATTCCTTACCATTGATATTTTATTGTAAAGTAGAAGTTTTCCACTTTAGGCGATTCTCGCTTATATGTATGAAATTTATCCATTAATTTAATTTACTAATTAAGTAAATGACGTCCTTTAATTAACTAATATGCAAAAACATTGAAGATTTAAAAAATTATTTAATTAAATAGTCTTAAAGTTTACATAATAAATATTTAAAAGGACTTACAATATATTTTCACTGATTTATATATTTTTGTCTCTTATTCTAATTAAAGATCATATTTAATATTTTTTTAAATACAAACATACATTTTTCATGCAAGATTAATAAATTATAATTTTATATATAATAATATTTTATTTAATATTTAAAAATAATAATAAATAAATCAATAAAATAAAATCAAAATGTAACTTTCATTTAAATTTGTAACAAGGTATGGTTGTCATGGTTTGTGATTGTCTAGGTCAAACATTCTAAAATGGGATTAAGATGTGTAAAAAACACTAATAGCTGTAAGTAATGCCTTTTTTGTGCAGGACAAGTCTGCAACACTTCCAAGGCGGACATTGCATACGGAGCCTGGGCCAGATCTTCCAAAATACTTCATTGTTTTAAAATTACTCACTTACTCCACATGTGTTTTTATAAATAACATTTAAGTTCGCTTTATTTTATTGATAAATAATAATTACTAACCATCCATAAAGTATAACTTTTATTTAAATTTGTAATATCATTGTTCTAGAATCCTAAAAAATTTCACTTACGTCACATGTATTTTTATAATGACATTCATGTTCGCTCTATTTTATTGGTAAATGATAAATACTAACAATCCATAGAATATAACTTTCATTTAAATTTGTAACATCATTGTTTTAGAATCCTAAAATTACTCATTTCCCCACATGTAATTTTACAATGACATTCATGTTCGCTCTATTTTATTAGTAAATGATAAATACTAACCATCCATAAAGTATAACTTTGATTTAAATTTGTAACATCAATGTTTTAAAATCCTAAAATTACTCACTTACCCCACATGTATTTTTATAATGGCATTTATGTTAGCTCTATTTTATTGGTAAATGATAAATACTAACCATCCACAAAGTATAATTTTCATTTAAGATTGTAACATCATTGTTTTAGAATCCTAAAATTACTCACTTACCCCACATGTATTTTTACAATAACATTCATGTTTTCTCTATTTTATTGGTAAATGATAAATACTAACCATCCATAAAGTATAACTTTCATTCAAATTTGTAATATCATTGTTTTAGAATCTCAAAATTACTTACTTACCCCATATGTATTTTTACAATGACATTCATGTTCTCTCTATTTTATTGGTAAATGCTAAATACTAACCATCCATAAGAAGTATGTTAGAATGGAAGTATCTTCCATAAAATACTTATTATTTATGGAGAAGTACATTGTCAATAATATCTAGATTTAAAAACCATTGTGTCGAAGAGGTCCATTTTACAGCCTATTAAAAGGAGATGTGTAAATCTTTTTCTACACATCCTAAAGTTGGCATGTGTTCTTTATAAAAAAATAAAAAAATGAAAATAAAATAACTTATTTTTTCAATTTAGATTTAATATATTTGTTAAAAACACCTATATAAAACTACAAATTAAAACCATAAGCATTTACTTCGCATTTTCTCAACATTTTCACTTTAAAAACAGTTTAAACTAAAAAAAAATTAATCCATTTCAAAATAAATTTATGCTAGTACTATCATATGAGTAGTTCTACTATCAATGCATAGATTGTCTATAAAATAATGTCTTCTGAAAAATATAAACGCCGATAGGCATTGGCATTGGCTAATTTTCACCTCGGCTCCAGAATGCTTGATGAATGAGCAGCTACAGAATGAATTTCAGAAGGTGTCGTAGAAGAAGTCGCTGCACTGCTTGACATTTTGTCCCCCCTCATTAACTCTACCACGCTTTAGTTGTTCAGCTGGACCCGCGGTATCCAGATCTATGAAAGCGGGCTTTGTGGGTGAAGAAAGATGTTCGGTCTCACTAGTCAGCATTAACACAACCCGGGACATTGAAGGCCGCAACGCAGCAGCCGCTTGCGCGCATAGGAGACCAATTTTAATTACTCGAATCCCCTCCTCCCACGAATAACTGCCGTTCAGTGTCGGATCCATAATTTCTAAAGCTCTATCTTCTTTATACAGCTTCCATGTCTGCTTGACCAATATCAACAAAACACAAGACTTTAGTTAGCAAGGGATTGTCAGACTATAGAAATTTGAGAAAATCTCGACTCGAAAGAGGAGATCCACATGAACCATACACTGTCGATGAGAAACCCTTCGGCCGAACTCTAGTTCTTTCTTCCACTGATAATCTCAAGTAGAAGTACTCCAAAGCTGAACACGTCTGCTTTATCCGTCAACTGTCCGCGTAAGGCGTACTCGGGGGCCAAGTAACCACTACACAGTGTCATAAACAATCATATCTCGAAATTATATGGTCCGTATTCAGATATATGTAAGTTGTAATTGATTTATTAAAACAATTTGCTGGGAACCCCAAGAGAAAATTCTTACAAAGTTCCTGCAACTCTAGTGCTAACGTGGCTCTCATCTTCTTCCAAGAATCTGGCTAACCCAAAGTCTGCTATTTTGGGTCTTTGTTTATCATCGAGTAAAATATTGCTTGCTTTAATATCTCTGTGGATGACCCGAATTTGAGATTCCTCGTGCAGATAAGCCAGACCACGAGCAGTTCCAACTATGATTTCATACCTCTCTTTCCAGTCGAGTAAATGACGTTTTGTTGCATCTGCAATGCATCACCTCACACAGCATAAATATATTAGCTGCAAGGTACATATACAAACAAATGAATCCAGAAAGAATATTCAACCAGCTATTAAGAACGAGTAGAAACCGAATAGAATCCTGTCAAGACTACTGTTCCGGAGGTATTCGTAAACCAGTAGTCTTTCTGAGCCTTCAACAGAGCAACCAAGCAATTTCACAAGATTCCTGTGCTGAACACGACTGATGAGATTTGCTTCATTCAGAAATTCAGCATCTGCTTGCCTTGTACCCATATATAGTCGTTTAACTGCAACCTCTCTGCCATAAGGGAGAACTCCCTGCAGATCGACTATCTTCAAAATCACATTTATTTTCCAATTTTACTAGGAGCTTCTATTTCCAAATATCTAATTAATTGAAATGATTCAAAGAAATGTTAAGCTCTCACTTTAAAGACGGATCCAAAACCTCCATCGCCAAGTTTGTTCTCTTCTTTAAAATTGGAGGTGGCCTCTCGTAGAATGTCGTACTTGAAAATGAGATCTGGATTCAATATATTCGCCATTAAAATAGAATATTCTTCTTCACCTGCCAAAACAATTACAAGGTGTTTATTCATCTTGCACACAAGGTAACGCATATTAGATCTTGAACACAATGAATCATTTAGATGCAAATTCAGGACCTCGGCCGGTCCGAGAGCAAACATTCCACTTCCAAAGGCCTATGCCTGCAATTAATACAAGCGTAGCGGCTACTACGCCCAGACTTATCCCCAACACATTAGGTCTTTTGCCTTCTGCAAATTTACACAAAAAGCGTCACTAAGCAGTAGGGTATGCTTTAGTTCACCAAAAATAAATGAAATCCTACAAACCCTTATGTTAGTCGTGCAAAAAAGATACCAGAGGACGGAGGAGGACTTTTTCCTGGCGGCGGCGATAGAACGGAAGAGTTGAAAAATTCATAAACCTCGTAACGCAAGTAGCAGTTTTGAGTTCCGAATTGTGCCCCTAGAGCTCCACTTTGACATAGGAATATATTTTGTAACGCAAAAGTTAAGCAGGATCCGCAGCTTGTCCGGGAAAGATCTCTCCAACACTGCGCTAAGCTGGAGACATTATCCGTTAAAGAAGGGGCAGCGAATGTATCTACAGCAAAAAGATTCGGGTTCTGTGCAGCTTTAGTGGTAACATTCGAGAGTCCCGCTTTCAAAGCATTTGTGAACTGTTCTGGCTGACTGCTATTCCCACTGTTGCAAAGAACATTTATTGGCGTAATCTTCGTACTCTCAGTATCGCCGTAAAAATTATGATTGTCGTAACGCAAGAAGCAGCCGGTCTAGTTGAATGAATCCAGAAGTATTATAGCTGCATACCTGAACAAGATTTGCTTTGGCAGTGGATGCGCACTGTTTGCAATCGGAAGAATCTAAATCTCCCCTGCACTGGACAAGCCCGTAAACAGTACTATTGCTGTTTTGTCCGTCAACAACAACACTAGAAATATTGAATCCGCTGAAATAAACATTCCTCACCAATGATTCCAAAACCTTGTTTAGATTAAGTTGAAACGCACTACCATTTTTATATGCATAATTGCCACTATTACCGCAATTGCTCCAAACGACAGAAGTCTCCGCATCAGCGGCTACGAAGCGTATGCGTGTACATACACAGAGGATAATCAAAACGCTACCCATTAATGGTGTCCTCGCGATCACCATACCCGTTTTCTTCTTGTTTGTGTCCAGCATTGCAGGAGTTGCTCCTATAATCCAATGCCCTTGGAAAAATTGAAGTTGTGTATCCATTTTAGTAGAGCTCGTTGATTCAGGACACGGGCGTTCTACTTACAGAGGGCGGAATTAGGAGTGGGATATTCCAACTGACATAGAAAATTAGAAGCAAGACGAACTTGCATTGAAAGTAATGAATTAGGAGTGGGATATTCCAGATATTACAACTGACATAGAAAATTAGAAGCCAGACGAACTTGCTTGGAAAGTATTGAAAAAGAATTGCAATGAAAAGAAGACAAGACGAACTTGCTTGGAAAGTATTGAAAAAGAATTGCAATGCAAAGAAGAGAAGGAAACCTACAACCACAGTCATAAGTAAAGTTGTTCTTGATAGTGTTGATAGGAACAATTAACCATTTGATTTTGATTTTGTAAAGATGGTTGGTTGTTAAACAAAAATTAAACATTAAACTAATTATCAAATAAACATTAAATTGATTAATATAAACATAAAACACATAGTATTTAATAATAATAATTATAAACCATTATTGTTACCACTTTCTTTAACCACCACTTACGTAAAACTTATTTAAATCTTTATCAGGATGTATTTAAACATAACAATATAGAGGGGCCAGAAATGAATGTTGGTTGTACACTTGTTACATTAGGTTAATCTTGTTGATCCCCTCAAGAAAACCTATAATATGAGATAATACCTAAACCCGTATCTTAGAAAAATTTCAATCATAAACATAACAATTCAACAAATAATTATTTTCTAAATAACTTAATATTTATTTATTTATTTACTTTATTACTCATTTTAAGTTTAATTTATCCAATTTTACATCATAATCACAACAAACTTACAAATATTTTGTAAATAATTCATTTTAGCTCAATTTTAGCTCAATAATTTATTTTTATATTATTTAAACAAATAATTCACATAATTAATTTAAGAGTCTTTGTACCACAAGCACAAGAAGTTAACAAAAACATTATTTTGTAAATAACTCAATTAAACAATTCATTTGTAATGTTGTACAACAAGATAACAAATAATTATTTTGTAAATAAGTCAATTGAACAATTCATTTGTAACACTATGTAAACACATAAATACCTAGGATTGTATTAAAAAATGATTTAATACAACCATTTTTAATTTATTTTTATTATAAAGTAATAATACAAACCATTTGAATTGACTTTATTATTTGAATAGGAATATTTTTATTAATCTTATTAATTTTCTTTTATGGATATTAGTATAATTATTAGAATTTGAACACAAGGCATGTTTTTTTAGATTCATGGGCATTGTCCACACACAAAACCTCTAGCTTAGGCCCTAAAAGAAGTTGCTTCTAGGAATCTAGGACCAAGGATGCCTCAAAATTCATCTCATATGTCTTTATAAGAGTATTCTTAGCCTCTATGTCTAGGCATTCATGCTATTACAAGGTTTTGATCATTGGGGATAGGTCTAATGGCCTTAGGCTAAAGGAAGCTTGTAGGCATCAAAGACCAAGATTGATTTGTTGGACCGATACAAATTATCTTTTCAGAGGATCATTGGCCTTATAATAGGGATAAAGTAGGATTTTGGAGGAAATAGAATTAGGTATGAGTCTTGTGGTAATAGAAATTATTAATGGAGGAAAGTTAGGTATATTTGTTATACATTTAGGACTAACAAATATACCTCAAACCACCACATATGACCTATTAAGGGTACCCTTGGCCTAATATTGGTGGTATCAATGTCATTACTAGGTTTTAAGCACTACATATGTGTCTCAATTCTCTTAACTTGTTTGTGTGACTTGTTTGGGCATCTAGGGCCAAAAACAACACCGTCAACCACTACACATGATGTATTGGTGATATTCTTTATGTCTACATGAATACATCAACATTGTTACAAGGCCTTGGCCAGTATGTACATCTCTTGAGGTTTTGGATAATGTCACAGGAGGAAACTTGGGCATTATTCCCTCACTATGCCCTAGAGGGAGCTTTGAAACACAACACTTCCAACGGTGTCCTTCCATCTGAGTATTGATATAAGTGACACCTAAGTATGGGTCTTAGAACCTTGAACATAGTCATGGGAGGAATAATAGGAATTAGGTTGTAAATGAAGCTTCTAGATGTCTAATGATTTAACAATGGTGACTCAAACAATAAGATACGACCTCTTGTGGGAATCCTTTTCCTCGAAATGGGGATATGCATTCCATTAGAATGTTTTTAGCACTATGTAGTTTTGAACATGGTTGGGTGTTGAACCACTAAAACATGACCTCTTGATTAGATTATATGTACCTCTTAGTTGGGATATGAATGACATTATGATGCTTTTGATACTAATTATGAGTATATTGGCTTAGACATGGTTGGGGGAGGAAACCTAGTCCTTATTCTGTAAAGAAGTATTCCAAGCATTCAAGTTTAACAATGATGCATTGATATACCCATTAGAGGAATTTTGGGGTCTAAAATGGGCCTCCTAAGGAAAATTATAAAATAATAGTTAAAATAATAAAATAATGGTTAAAATAATAAAATAATATTAATTAATTTTGGAGGAAGAAAGAAAAAAACTACTTTTTGTGTTCGTATTTTCAACATATCTCCCTGTGATTTTACTCAAATTTCAATTGGGAGAGCTCGTTGGATGCGTAATTTGATTCCGCATCCAATGAGCTCTCCCAATTGAAATTTGAGTAAAAACACAATGAGATATGTCGAAAATACGAACAAAAAAAATAGTTTTTTTTAATGACAAATATGCCAATTCAACCATTATGGTTGACTTATTTTATTGAAATTCTATTGGTTCTTGAATTCCAACTCACAAAAACTTATTTTGGCACGTTTTCTTATAAGGCCCATTTTAGACCCCAAATTTCCTCTAATGACACATCATGACCTCCTAAGCATATCTTGAACAACTACAAGTGGGGGTACTATAAGTACTATGAGGTTTAAGCATTAGGTGTGGCTCTGTGGGTATGTGGGCCCTATACATGTTTACAATGGAAAATTAGGCCTTAGCTTCTAAATGAACATTAAAATAATCCAATCCTAAGAGTGAACCCTTAGATCAAAACACGTGACCTCTCAATAGGATATTTGGCCTCCAAGTGAGGATAAAAAGTTTTAAATCATGAGGTACATGTGTTATGAGGCCTTTAACATGATCAAGGGAGGAGTATAGGAATTAGGGATTAAAAAAGTGTGTATGTATCCAAGACCAAAAATAACACCTCAAACTAACACACATTACCTTCCAAGGGGATCCTTTACCTCTTAGTTGGCATATTGGCACCATTTTAGTTTTTCATAACTAGATATTAGTTTTGAGGCCTTGACCAAGTTCAAGAAATGAAACTTAGACATTGGACCTAAAGGTCTCTTCTAGGGGTTAAGGTCCATGAGAAAAGCCTCCAACCACCATGCATGACTTCTTTACGGTATAGTTTTCCTTCGATTCAATATTTGACACCATTAGAAGAATTTGAGCATCAAGGGTGGGTTGTGAGGCCCTGCAAACCTTAGGTCCTAAAGGAGTAAATTTTTGTTTTTCCAAAGTCAAGGATATAGACCTATGCAATTTTCATATCATTTTACTAACCTATCATTAATTAATATGATTGTTATTAATTTATTGTAATTAATTTAATGTTTTAATTATTATTAATTAATGTTATTAATATGATTGTGACTCATTTATTTTTATTTTTATTTTTCTACTTACTTTTTATAAATAAACATGTAACATTCCTTTTGTGTGTTCATCTACTCTTGTATTTTATAAGATATCTATTGTATTCATTCATTGCATAATGAGATATGCCTTAGTTCGTTCATAAATTTGTATTGTTAATGTTCTATTCTATTTTATAAGATATCCATTGCATTCATTGCATAATGAGATATGCCTTAGTTCGTTCATAAATGTGTGCGGTTAATGTTATATTCTTCCAGGTGTCCTAAATTTTTATGATTTTGCTTAGACAAATGAATTTTAATGTATAACTTTACCAAAAATCAAATATAACTTTAGAGCTTCTTAAGCTTTTGTTTGATTTTAACTTCTACGCTTATGGATGACTTTTATGTCTAAATGTGAATCTAGTTTTAATTTATATGAGCCTATTCTCAAATAACAATTTAGTAATAATATTTTTCATATTTCATTCAACTTTTTTTCTTGAACCCTTGGTTTCATTTGAAATCTTATATCTTTGTCTAGTTTGTTGAGAGTATGGTGTTTTACGTATACTGTAAAGGTTTTATAAGTGCATGTTTGCACGTTTGTATTGCTCAAGGAAAATTACATGTTCAACATTTTGACATGAATTAATTTAGGCTTACAACTTGGAAAAACAATAGAGATACTACTTTAAAAGGGAAAAAAACCTCAGTTGTTAATTAATTTTAGCTTAAAAAATCAAGTAAATCATATGTCTGAACTTACTTTTCAATAGAATGTAGTGCTTATATTATCCTCTCCATTCAAATTCATGTTGTTTGATTCATTTAGTAGTGCATGACGTCAAAGTTCTCATTTGAATGTCGTGGGTTCTTTTTCCCAATCCTTTAGTTTTCAATTTTAGGCTTGCTAGGTGATATGCAATTTCATGATTTTTTTAACAAAAAATGGTATGTCGAATTTATATGTTAATACTCATAAACATGATTTTAAAATTGAAAGTGAAATGCTTAAACATTTACACATAAGCAAATAACATAAACCAAACCATGAAATTGATAGACAAGAGATGATAACAAAGTTCACCCCTCCTAGGCTACGTCTCCGGGCCACTTCCAATGAGAAGGTCAATCTTATTAAGTCTTCAAAGATTTCAATAACGGGTTTATGGAACTACTTCCATTTTCTGCCACTCACCAACAAAACCAAACGGCACCAATGCGATCCTCTCGAAATTTCAAGAAAAATGAGTATAAACTCGGCTACCTTTGCATAAGGCCTCCTCTAGCATGCAAATTAAGAAAAATGATTTCTACATAAAATACAAAACAATACGGAAGGTACACATTCCACCTCAGGATACATGCCCATTAATGGTTGTATGATGCCTTAGGATTCATGCATGTACTTTCCTCGAGATTCATGCTCTCTTTGCACTTTGTGGTCTCTGTCCCTCCTGTACCTTTTTCATGGCCCCGGATATGGTTTTTTTAAAAGTGGTTTTGGATAGTTTTGGGGTGCGGGATAAAGGTCCGCACGACCTTTTGGCCCCCCCTATTTCTTCTTGCAAACTCTTAAGTAGTTACCATAGTTCACCATTTAACGAATGGACCATGGCATAATGGGAAGATGTTGAAACCTTGGGGCAGAGGTCCTCGGGTCAAACCCATGGGACTCTCCCCTTTCCTGTGTGATTTTCACATGATATATCTATATATATATATATATATATATATATGTTGTGGAAAAGGTATAGGTTGGAAAATGTTATGGTGAATATTATTTAACATATGGAAATGTTTTGTTTGATATGGTGGTGGATATGTGACAATGGATAATAACATATGGTTCCATGGGGGGGTCTTGGTGTTGACCCTGGAGTCGAAGGCTTAGACAAGAGATGATAACAAAGTTCACCCCTCCTAGGCTACGTCTCCGGGCCACTTCCAATGAGAAGGTCAATCTTATTAAGTCTTCAAAGATTTCAATAACGGGTTTATGGAACTACTTCCATTTTCTGCCACTCACCAACAAAACCAAACGGCACCAATGCGATCCTCTCGGAATTTCAAGAAAAATGAGTATAAACTCGGCTACCTTTGCATAAGGCCTCCTCTAGCATGCAAATTAAGAAAAATATTTCTACATAAAATACAAAACAATACGGAAGGTACACATTCCACCTCGGGATACATGCCCATTAATGGTTGTATGATGCCTCAGGATTCATGCATGTACTTACCTCGAGATTCATGCTCTCTTTGCACTTTGTGGTCTCTGTCCCTCCTGTACCTTTTTCATGGCCCCGGATATGGTTTTTTTAAAAGTGGTTTTGGATAGTTTTGGGGTGCGGGCTAGAGGTCCGCACGACCTTTTGGCCCCCCCTATTTCTTCCTGCAAACTCTTAAGTAGTTACCATAGTTCACCATTTAACGAATGGACCATGGCATAGAGGGAAGATGTTGAAACCTTGGGGCAGAGGTCCTCGGGTCAAACCCATGGGACTCTCCCCTTTCCTGTGTGATTTTCACATGATATATCTATATATATATATATATATATATATATGTTGTGGAAAAGGTATAGGTTGGAAAATGTTATGGTGAATATTATTTAACATATGGAAATGTTTTGTTTGATATGGTGGTGGATATGTGGCAATGGGTTATATGATATGGTGGTGGATATGTGACAATGGATAATAACATATGGTTCCATGGGGGGGTCTTGGTGTTGACCCTGGAGTCGAAGGCTTAGCCCTCCCCCCTTTTTCAAAACTACCACGTATGCAACCTTATATACAACCTCCATACCATATCTTACAAGGACCAAGTGTGTGGCAAATGGTTAGGCAGGCTATGTGAAGTCTTTGGGATATATGGAGGTCTTGAATTCAATTCCCATATACTCCACCATAATTTTACCAAACCATACCTTATACAATTTTTTTTCCAATTTACCCATTTTTAACCTTTTTTGCCAAAATTTCAAACACTGATGACTTTTGCGTCTAGAGGTCGTTCGTGTGAATTGAGAGTTGATAGAAAGTTGTTGACAAGATCTTTACCCTTGTAATCTTTATTTGTTGTTTGAATACTTATGTACTAATCGATCATGGAAGATCCTCCTGGATCAAACCTTCCCACTGGGAAGCTTTTGGGCCACCAAAAGCATGGAATCATTCAGAAAATAGGTGAGGGTACAACTCCCTCACTCTTCTGGTCTCTAGCCACCTTACTTTGCTTGGATGCATTCCTTGCATCCCAACACAAATAAATTCCATGTCTCCTCTTCATGAATATATGACCTTCTTGTCAAGTATTATATCTTCTTGAATTTCATTGAGATATTTAGGAGCAAACTTGACCACAGAAGGTGCCTAAACCTATACATCTTGGTCTACAATCATAGGCAACTCATACGGTTTCAAGTTTTCCACATTAACAACGGAATACATTTGCATATAAGGATGCAATTCTAAATGGAAATCATTATTACCGACTTTATCCAAAATTGAAAAAGGTCCATACCTGATAGGTTTCAACTTTCTACATTCACCTTGGAGTCGATCTTTGTTGATAGGAAGCCATAATCGATCACCAAACTGGAAATGATGATCTATTCGATGTTTGTCATGTCGTTGTTTGTACTTGACTTGACTTGTTTCCAATTGGTCTTGCACTGCTTGATGAATTAACTTGATTTGCTCAATAAACTTCCGAGCTTTATCCACATCAACATGTCCACATTCCACTGTATCTTTCCCAAAAACAAAGTCTAAAGGATACTTTAGAAAGTACCCAAAACATGTCTCAAATGGAGATTTTTGAGTTGAAGAGTGTATAGCTCTGTTGTTGGAATGTTGAACATAATGCAAGTGTTCATCCCAAAGCTTAGCATGCTTAGCACAATACCCTCGAAGAATATGTACCACAGTCTGGTTGACCACTTCAATTTGTCCGTCGGTTTGTGGATGAAATGTTTTTCTTTTCTTCAGCTTTGTGTCCATAAGTTTTCATAAAGATGACCAAAATTTACCAAGAAAACAGGAAACTCAATCAAATATGATAGAAGTAGGAAGTCCAAAATGGACCCACGCATTTTGGAAGAACAAATGAGCAGTCATCTCAGCTGTGATATGCTTTTTACAAGGCATGAGTAAGCACATTTTACTGAATCAGTTTAGAACAACATATAAATAATCATGTTCTTTTCTAGACATTAGTAAACCTCCTACAAAATCCATTGAAACACTTTCCCATGGATGAGAAGGAACTGGAAGTGGAGTGTACAAGCCTAACTTTTTGTTACTTGGTTTACTTGTTGCACACATAACACAATCTTTTACATATTTGAACACTATATCATTCATTTGAGGCCTATAACAAAACTTTTATAATTGTGCTACAATTATACCTACTCCAAAATGTCCTAAAATGAGAAACGTATGAGCTTCTCTTATCACATGAACTCTATCACTTTGTGGAATACAAATTTTACCAAGATGATACAACAACTTGACATTGATATGATAGTTCAATTCCTCATTATGATAATCATGCCTTAGTGATTCATATACTTCTTTAAAGTCTTTATCCTTAGTATATTGTTCAACATAACTTGCATGTACTAGAGGACTTTGTTGAATGAAAACAGAATTGTTTGTTGGAGGTCTAGATAACATATCTGCAACTTTGTTCTGAATACCTTTCTTATACTTAATAACCAAATGAAATTGTTGTAGAAAACCCATCCACCTGAAATGCCTTGATTGTTGTAGCTTAGTTTCTGATTGTAAATATTGTAGTGGTAGATGATCAGTATGCATGATCGTTTCTTTACCCATTAGCTATTTTTCCACTTTGTAACACTTTGTACTAACACATACAACTCTTTGTCATAGGTTGGATAGTTGATTATTGTTTTAGAGAAAGTTTCATAATGATAGCATATTGGTTTTTTATGTTGCATTGAGACTGCCCCCATTGCATAAACACTAGCATCATTTTCTATCTCAAATGGTTGTTGTAGATCTGGCAGTGCAAGTACTGGAGTTGTGCTCATATTTTCTTTCAGTGTGTCGAAGGGTTTTTGTTCCTTGCATTCCCACTAAAACACTTTGTTCACGCTTCTCAAAGCATGTAAAGGGGAATCTATGAAGGATTTGTTCACAATGATATTCCTCTAGTATTGGGATGCTCCCAAGAAGCTTCTTACATCTATTACATTATTTGGCTTCTAGGCTAGTTTACAATGACCTCCACTTTAGAGGGGTCAATCTTCAATTCACCACCCATACAATGTAACCTATATAAACTAAATATGTCTTTCCAAACTCACATTTGGACATATTTAGGCACAATTGTCCCCTTACAAGTACATCCAATACATGTTTTACATGCTTGACATGCTCTTCCCAAGTTCGACTGAAAATAAAAATATCATCTAGGTAGACTATGACAAAGTCATCAATAAAGGGCCTAAACACATCATTCATCACCCTCATAAATGGTGTGGGTGCATTACAAATCCCAAAGGGAATTACCAACCATTCATACAATCCCTATTTAGTTTTGAAAGCAGTCTTCCAAATATCATTATCATGAATACGGATTTGATGATAGCCACTTTGTAAGTCTAACTTAGTGAAAAAGATTGCATTCTTAAGTTGATCTAAAATATCATCAATTCGAGGAAGAGGATACCAGTTATTTATTGTGATTTTGTTTAGTTCCATGTAATCAACACAGATACGCCATATTCCATCTTACCTTATTACCAAAACAATTGGTGAACCACATGGAGAGGATCTTGGGTGAATGTCCCCTTTCTCAAGTAATTCCTAAACCTGTTTCTTTATCTCTGCATTCTCAATAATAGAAGAACTGTACATACCAATATTAGGAAGAGGTGTGTCCTGCTATAAATGAATTTCATGTTGAATTTCCATTTTAGGAAGTAAGCCTTTAGGATCTTGAAACAAAATATCATAATCAGATACCACCTCTATCAAGTCCTTTTTAAGTTTAGGATCACAACCTTTGAAGGATTTAGTTTGTTCAACATCTTTTGCTTTTACTATCATACGAACAAAGTTCTTACTTGCATTTATTAACCTCTTCATTTGATTTGCAGAAACTAAAGAAAGATTAGTTTTCATGTGATGTGAACGAACAATATATTCAATACCATCCTTAGTGAGATCATACCTATTATATTCCCTATAAATGTAAGCCTTCCTATCATACATATATGGACTACCTAGCATAATACCATAGATATCCAACGTAACCACATCTAGATATACCTCATCAACAAATCCATAAGTGATGGCAAACTTAAGTCCACACTGTTTTGTAACTTGTAATTATGCATTATCACTTACCCATCCAAGTGGTTATGGTTTAGGGTGTAACTTAGTTTTCAGTTTGTAATTTCTTAACAAATTCATTTGAAATGAGGTTTGCTTGTGATCCACTATAAAAAAGAGTATCAATTTTTGTATGTTTGGAGATTACTTTAATATGAAATAAATCACTCCTCTTTCATTCATCAATGACAGATTCATTTCTTGAAACATAACATGAATGAATTTTACCTTGAATGCTTGTAGCAACCACCTTAGTTTCATCCCAAGAATATGATCTCAAATCATGTTGGATTTCTACTGTAGTAGTATTTTTGTCTTCTTTATTCCGAAACTTCTCAGGCTTGAGCTCTAGATGAAGTTTCCAACATTTGGGAGCATCATGACCTTTCTTATGACAATGAGTACAAGTAGGTTTATCTCCTTCCTTCTTCACAATAGTTGTGTGTTTACTTTTCCCCTTACCTTTAAACTTGTTTCCATCTGGTTTGAAAGGTTTCTTGGAAAATTTCTCTTTGGTATTCTTCCCCTTTGTCTCTATGTGAGTTGCTAGAACACATACCTCATGAAGGTTATTTGGATTAAACATTATTATCATATGATGTAAATAACTATGCAATCCTCCTATATACTTGAGAATATTTTCTTAGGTGTAGAGAGGTATACCAAGTATCAATGCCCTTTTTTTTAATTTGTGTCTGTAATCTTGCACACTTTGTCCCTTACCTTGCCTCAGATTCTGCCAGTCCATCATAGCTTGCTGCATGTACCCTAATGGATAAAACTGTTTTTTTAATGCTAATGTGAAATCATACCAGGAGGAGATGGTATTACCTTTTGTGGCAAGATCCTCTTGAGACCTACTCTCCCACCAGATGAGAGCAGTCCCTCTAAGTCGGAGAGAAACCAATTGAATTTTAATGTTATCTTTAGCAAACTTTTGAATCCTACAATAAACTTCAATTTGACGGATCCAATTGTCCAATTTTTCAGCATCAAACTCTTCAAGTTCTCCTTCACCACGATGTAGCCTGGATGTTGTTAACATAAACTCACATGCAATGGTTATTAAGCTCTGATAACAAACTTGATCTGAAATTTCGGGATCTTTTTTATCCAAAAACTGCATCTGAAATTTATATGGTAATGCTCATAAACATACTTTTAAAACTGAAATTTAAATGCTTAAACATCAACACATAAGCAAATAACAGAAATAAAACCATGGAATTGATAGAAAAAAGCTAATAACAGAGTTCACCCCTCCCAGGCTATGTCTCTTGGCCACTTCTAATGAGAAGGTCGATCTTATTAAGTCTTCAAAGCTTACAATAATGGGTTTTTGGAACCACTTTTGTTTTCTGTCAGTCACCAGCAAACACAGACAGCACCATTGTGATCCTCTCAAAATTTTGAGAAAAATGCGTATAAACTTGACTACTTTTTCCTGATGCCTCCTCTAGCACGTGAATCGAGAAAATTCTGTCTGCATAAAAGACAAAACCGTACAGACTGTTCGGATTCCACCTTGGGATCCATGCCCATTAATGGTTGTACGACGCCTCGGGATTCGTTTCTACACTTTTCTCGGTATTTGTGCCCACTTTGTACTTCGTGGTCTCTGGCCTTGTCCCTCTCTTCCATGCTCTCTTCCTTTTTCATGGCCTCGAACATGGTTTTTTTTTATAGTGGTTTGGATGGTTTTTGGGTGTGGGCCAGAGGACCACGTGGCCTTTTGGGCCCCTTATTTTTTCCTGCAAACCCTCAAGTAGTTTACACTGTTCACCATCTAATGAACCGGCAGTGGCCCCCTTGGGGCAGAGGTCCCAGAGTCAAACCCGTGGGCCTGCCCCCCTCCCGCCCTTTTTCAAAACTACCACATATAAAACTTCCATAACATAGCTTACAAGGACCAAGTGCGTTGCAACATGCTATGTGAAGTATTTGGGCTATATGGAGGTCTTGTTTTCAATTCCCATATACTTCATTATATTTTTACTGAGCCATATCTTATACAATTTTTTATTTTATTTTTGCCAATTTACCCATTTTTAATTTTTTTTGGGGTCGAAATTTCAAAAAGGTGATGTAAATTTCAAACAGTGATAACTTATGCGTCTTGACTAAATGCTGCTGACAAGCTCTTTACCCGTGTAAGATTATTTTGCACTTTGAAAACTTATTTACTAATCGATCCTGGAAAATCCCCAAGAATCACTAGGTTGTCTAATTTTCACAATCTCTAGTGTTCGAAACGTTTTTGGTTTGCACTTTACGTTTTTGGTGATGAATATGGTGCCTCCTTCAAAGAATATATATCTATGACGTGACTTATATTTTGATGGCATGGTTGGGCACTAAATTTAACATTGAGCTTGGTTACTTGCTTTTCTCATTGTTTTTCTTTTTCTTTCCCTCGCTCTTCTCATTGAGTTATTGTTTCTGTTTTTTTCACTGGCTTACTCATTTAATGTCGACTTCACTATGGACCACTGTTTTATGTTTTTTATCCTTGAGATTCCTACCTACACCGGTCTGATTTGGATTCTCGTTTGATTGTTCACTAGTATCAAGAGTAATTTTATGCGACAATATGAAAGCATTTTAAATTTGGTATGGCATGTTGTGCAGCAAACAATACTTTTGGGTTTGAGTGGGTGTTTTAGTTTTCTTGTTACTTTTTCATGTGGACTTCCCTTCACACCATATTTTTTAGATTGACAAGCTGTATTTTCTTTTCCTTGCACCGAAGTTAACTCTTGTTACTAATTTATATCAATCATACCGATCAAGAAATTACCGTGATAGAGCATATAATTGAGTGTTTTCAGATCTCTTTATAATTATTCCACAATTTTGTCATTCCATTCACTTTTGGCAACATCTGTTAGTGTAATTTCTTCCTCTTTATCTCATGAGCATGCACTATAAATCCCAAAACGAAACCTTCTCAACCTTCAAGAATTATGGATCATCATTAATCTTTAATCTTTTATCACTAAAAACTTATTTAGTGTATTTTTTAGATAGATCTTTAAAAGCATTTAGTAATATAAGTTATTATATATTTACGTTTAAAAATTGTTTTTATCTCAATGTAAATATTCTAAGATATTTAACATTATATTGGATTATGTTTAATCATAGTATTATGTTTCTTTTAATCAAAATATACAATATGTTTTAAATATTATATATTTATTTTAAAAATTCATTTTGAATTTTATTTAGGATTAAAATAATATATTGTAAAAATAAACAATAAATAAAACTTAACATATTTATCTTATAAAAATATATAAAATTTTAATTAAAATTTAGTTTTTTAGTAAATTAAAACAAAAAATAATTTAATAGAGAAAACTCATTTTCCATCAAATGTAATCTAGTATTTTCTATAACCTCATTCTCATGGTTATTATACTTAATATAACTATAATAGATAGCAAATATAAACATTTATATACCACTCAATAAAAGAACATACAAATATACCACAAAATAGAGAAATTATGGAGACCATCCTTGTTATCTTCTTATCCAAAATAGTTGAATATGTCCATGATGAGATAGACAATATGCTAAATCATGTGTTGACAAGCTCTCGAGGTGAGAACACTATACAGACAATATGCTAAGCTCTCGAGCTGAGAACACTGTACTCTCACTTGCCCATCTATGTCATCAAAATTATTGTCCAAATGAGAGACATGGGAGGTGCATTTCTCAATGGAAACTACTACCCCTTTGAGTTGCAAATTCACTTGATGAATTATCACCTTCAGGTGTCAAATTTAAGCTTTGACCTCCCACAAACTTATAGCCGGAGACTACTCCTCCATATCTGAATACACTCATCATCGCCAAAGCAAGACTGATGCTCCAAAACACCTTCCAGCCTAAAACACAAGCAAAATTCTTCATAAGAATGCAAACAAGAAAAGGCCTAGCACTAAAGAAATAATTTAATCTCCACCCAAGATAGGATGCTAACATCCATCTAAGTATAAACCTAGACCTTTGTAGAGAATCCTTCATAGAACAGTCACAAAGTGACCTTTAGGACTGTCAAGACACAACACCAGAGAGCACCATATAACTTGAACACAAATAAAAGCTTTCCAAAGAGAAGGACAGTCTCAAGAGTTCTCTCATGTGCGTGATTAAATGTTGAGTAACGACATTGCCTCAATTAGTGTAGCGTCGATAAGTGGCATCCATGCACATTGCATTCAGGGTTGTCCTTAATCAAATTATTACTAGGGGGTCCCCCACTGTTCAAGGTGGCCCCCATTTTGAACTAACACACCTCTCGTTAAAAATGGTAGCTTGATATGCGAGTCTATTAAATCACATAGTTGTTATGCAAACGAATATGCATGACCTTTGGGGCTTTGATCCATCATAAGGTCCACCCTACAATATTGGAGTCCTCCAACAATTATATCTTCTTTACATTCATTTTTCTTTATTTACCAACATAGGTCCATCTTAAAAATGATCTACCAAGCTTCTAGAGTGATTTATTCTCTCTCGAGGTGCAAACCCTTTTTTAGAGTGGAAATATTGAAGAAGTGTGTAATGCAATGTTTATGGTTTTAATTTATCTAATTTGTGTACTTTTATTTATATGCCCCTCTAAATATTCTAAATCTAAGTTGAACCCACATGTTATTTTTATAAAGGACACTTGCTAACTCTAAAATGGGTATGAAAAGAGTTACACATAAATGGGTCTCTTCCACCCAACAAAATGATAAAAAAGAATCCTCATGATTATAACCTTATTATGACATTATGGATATCAAGAAAAACAAAGAAATCTAAAAAAAAGCAAATCTTTGTGCTTATTTGTTGGTATCCCATCCCATACTCCATTCATCAATGAAAATCCCCAACATCTACAACCATAAGTTTTATTGAAATTTATAATAAAATTAACAATAACATTAATACTCCATTCATTAATGAAAATAACCAACATCTACAACCATAAGTTTTATTAAAATTTATAATAAAATTAACAATAACATTAAACTCTAAAAAATTAGAAGATTTCTTTTTTCTAACCAAATTTGTTTAATAAAAAAAAAAAATTTAGTGCATTTGTTCAAATAACGAATGTTCAACTCGAACTAATAGTGATCAGTATATGCACAACAGGTATGATCAGTATGAGCAGTTTGTTACTTATAGTGATCAGTATATGCGCAACAGGTATGCACTTGGCTGTGGCTGATACGGAGAATTCTACCGTTTGGAGCAATTGTGGTAATAGCGGCAATTATGCATATACAAATAGTAGT
>LPNX010317559.1:30951-66082 GCA_001517045.1 Pseudotsuga menziesii | reverse complement strand
AATTGCAGAAGGAACGAAAACCAGCGTGTTTGGGATAACTCTGCTCATAGCAGCCGGCGGCAAGGTTGGATTAATTGCCATAACTTCTCTCTTTTAGGTTACGAGTTATTCAACTAGTGTATGAGGCCATCTTCTCGCTCATTGGATAATGATACCAGTGAATAACCATTTAATAATTTAATATTTAATGTAAAACGGATTTCTTTGTTAAATTGGATTCACTGTGGAGATGGTAAATTACTTCTCAATATATTTTGTTTTTGTTAAATAAGATTCAGGATGAAGATGGTAATTATTAGCAAGTATTTAGGATTTTTCAATTAAAAATAAGAAATAATAAAATGTATTTTGTTGAATATTGTTGAATAGTGTTTTAATTGTCCTTTCAATTAGTCATTAAGTATATTTCACATATTTCAATTCTTTTTTAATCTCCACTTTCTAATATTCTTTGGACTTTACATATATATATAAACTCCACTTTCTAAAGATTCTCTCGACTTTTCATATTTTATCTTAAAACAAAAACTCCACTTTCTTAATATTCTTCGGACTTTTGGTATATGTTTTGTTATTTATAATCTAAATATGCTTGGTTTATAATTCAATTCTATAAGTTAAGTATCATTACAAAGTTGACTCACTACGAGACTTTGATGGAAATGTATGTACGTGGTTTTTACTATTTCATAAATTCAATTTCGTGATGATGGTGGTAGAGTCTATGAAATTAAATAATAGATATGAAATTAAATAATAGATCTATGTAGGTGGTTTTTATTATTTTATAAATTCAATTTTGTTTGATGGAAATGTATGTAGGTGGCTTTTACTATTTCATAAATTCAATTTCGTGATGATGGTGGTAGAGTGAAATTAAATAATGGAAATCTATGTAGGTGGTTTTTATTAGTCCCTGCCAAGGCAGGGAATATAGTGATCGTTTGGTCTTTCAAATTAGTTTGACTTTTTATTAGTAATAAAGTTTTGATATAGTTTTCTAATGTTTTATGATAATTTCATATTTAATTTAATATTCTAAAAATAAAAAATTTAATTTCGAATTTTAGAAATTTGTTATTCCTAATTTTTCATTGGTTAAGTACATTGAATAGACTAAATACCCCTGCTGTGAAAACAATTTGTCAAATTTAAAAAAACAATTAAAATTTTATAATTTACTTTTTATAAAAAATTGACACTTGACAGCATTGTTTTGTTAGCACAATTAAGAAACCTAATAAACAAACATTAAAATTACCTTACGAAGTGAGTATTGAAGATGAATTCCACATATAACGGATGGGGTGTTAAATGGAAACAAGAAGTGCATTAATGTGGATGGGATGGGAGTTAATGGACGAGTTGAGATGGCTGGGGACGTCCTCTCGTACCGAAGATTGACATGACCCGCTAGTTCAGACGTCTTAATTGCAGCCTTAATCATAGTAAAGGGTATATTTCATGGCTTTTGAGAACGGTCTTGGGCTCGTTTTCCATATATCCCTGTGGTTCGGCTCTCCTCGACTCAAATTGAACCTCGTTTACGTTGGACACATCGGGTGAGTTGGACACATCGGGAGTTTGCAGCAGTTTCCATATATATACTATTTTTATTTTATTTAAAATGTCAAAAATTTAACATTAAGATCATAAAATTGATATATATATATAATATAATGATCTTAATGTTAAATTTATCTAATTCCATTATAATTTGCAACATGTCAATGGAAAACACTAATATCTATCTCTACTAACCATTATTTAATAATTCCATTGATATTTCCACAAACCATTATTTCATAATTCCACAATCACATAGGATGTTTTTTTAAGTATCCTGGGATTTGAATGTTTGACCTTCTATTTACAACTTCTCATCTCCGTTACTCATTACCGATTACTCAAACCCCCTAATAACAACATACAGTGTTAATTTCATGTAAACATCAATTTTAATCACCATATCATTACAATATTATCCATAATATCATACTAACAATTAAATATGCATAACATTTATATAGTATTGTCTGTAAGTTAACATGTAAGTTAAAACAATAATATGTAAGTTAAAACATTGATGTGCATGTTTACTAAAGAGTATATAGAGTTGGTCTTAGTGGATGGTAACCATCATTATCATATAAAATATATAAAGTTGTAAATAGACATTATTGATATATATTTATATATCTTGTTATACATTAATTGTATTAAAAGTAGCAAGGTACTAGCAAGTGGCTAAATGTAATAGGAAAAATATTTAGTTAATATCTATTTAAATTAATTTGACTTGTTCAATATGGGTAAAGTTCCATTTTTTCTTAAATCATTAACCTAAAATAACTTTAACCACTAATATATCAACCTCTTTATCATTGACACCTTCTAACCATCAATTAGTAACACAGAAACCCATTAATCATTGAGCAACAAACCCACTAGCAACCCATTAATCATTGAGCAACCAACCCACTAGCACTAGTATGCCTTCGATCACTAATCCATCATTTCTCTAACTACTATGGTTGACTATGATTATAGTCAAACATAATAAACCCATACATCCTTTAACCATTTTCCAACCAATTTCTTATAAAACAAAATAATTTATCTTAATAAATTACTTTAAGAATTTATACATTTTTTAGGAGAAGGGTATTAAGTAGCTTTGTTGTTAATTTCACTTGTTAAATATATTCATAAATTGTATATTCATGAAAGTCTCATTGATGTTTACCTATTAACTCTTCTTACAAATATTTACAATAATAAATAAACAACAAAACTAATATCATAAATATTTTCTTTTCAATAAGCATATATCATATCTCAATTATAAACATAAGTTTAAGGCAGGGACTAGCTGCTTTCCAGCTATTTTCCTTGTTATTTTATAAATTCAATTTTGTGATGATGGTGGTAGAGCCTATGAAATTAAATGGTGGAGTTAGTTACTTTTTTTTCATAACATCAAGTAATTTGCAATTATTTTCAACAATTGTTTACAAAATGTCATTCATTCTAGGTTGAATATGTTCCAAATCTTTTTGTTAAACTTCGTACATATTTTCTAATATTTTCTAACTAGCACACTCCTATAAGGGATGGAAAGTTTTATGAAACAAATTTTATTTTTACATTTTATAAATTATTAGTTTATTTTTTATATTAGGCTTTATTTTGTTGACTAAAATTTTATTGCATTTATTCATAAAAAGATAGTTTTTAAATTGTAAAAACAGGTCAATATATTATAGGGGTGATGTAGAGTATGTGGGGTTTATAGGTATTGGGAAGATATAAAAAGGGGACCTCTAATAAAAATATGGAATATTTAGTAAAAATAAGCTTTTTTTTAATTGTAAATATGTATTGGGAGGATGGCTATGGCATAATTTTATTGAGTGAACACCCCATGGTTTTTTAATATTTATACAAGTTGGGAATAAATGGTATTTTCTGCAAATGTGTATTGGGTCATGACACAATTCTATGGAATGCACATTACGAATTGGAGATAAGTCAATATGAAAGCCATAAAACTATGCATGATATTATATGTTTTCATCTTTGGTGGCCCAACTTATTTTTGTATTCTAAGGAGGGCATCAAGAGTTATGATGTCTACTTGCTGTTGGGGAAACGTTCCACAAGAGATGAAATATCACTCTAGGAAATGGAAGACTTAAAACCATTTGGCAAGTGAGTGATTGATTTCGCTAGGCCAATTCATACATAATTGTGATATTTTAGGGCATATCATTATAGGTACAAACTATCATGTCATGTTGGTTGAACATGTGTCAAGATGAGATTGCACATTCGACATGACAACTTAATTAATTTTTAATACTAGTTATATGATTTGGCTATTGTTATATAGATATTTTACATCCTTAATGTCAAGGACACAAAAACAAGGTATTGATAGTATAATAGAAGAAGAGTTATGGCTCACCATCAATGTTTAACATGATCTCTAATACATGGTTTCACTTTTGCTTGATGAAAAGATCCAGCTCTTATGGTCTTCCCTAAAAGTAACTATGGTCAACCACATATGTCCCATGACATAACCACAGTCACATATTAGAAGCACAAAATAAGTATGAAGATTTGGGAAAACTTGAGAAATCCTAGGAAAGCAGAAATTCGTGAGTGAACATCATGCATGGAGTGCAATTGTACAACATTCATGGACTCATTGGCCTCAAACTTATCACTCATTTTCCAATAAAAGAAGGATCCATCGGAAATAAATGAGAGGGAGAAAAGTGAGATCAAACATTTTAACATACATGGACTCATTGGCCTCAAACTTATCACTCATTTTCCAATAAAAGAAGGATCCATCGGAAATAAATGAGAGGGAGAAAATGAGATCAAGCATCCAAATGTTGAAGACACTTAATTAAAGCTAAAGAAATTCGAAGCCGGTATTGCCTCCTTTTCTAAGATACATAAGGATATTTAGTGGAGATTCAAGGATCACAAGATCAATTTCTTTGTGTGATTCAAAATTCGATTTAGAGTCATTTGGAAAACGTTAGCACTTAACACGTAGATAAGGATAGAGGACTAAGGATTCTCGTGAAAGAAGCACATTATATATATATATATATATGGTAATTGGTAGTGTTGTAAATTTTTGTTAGAAAATTAATAAGATCACTATTCTTCCTCCTCCCCCAACGGAATTATATATATTTATTTTCACATGTTTTATCAGTCTATTAGGGAACATAATTCATTTTACCTAAAACATGTTGGATTTTTAATCATTTTCGTGTCTTAAATATACAATTCTATTTGAAGAAGGGTAGTTCATTTTACCTTAAGACATTTTAAATTTAATCATTTTCTTGTCTTTAATATACAATTTTATTTGAAGAAGGGTATTATTGTTTGATATGTATATAGATACAAAGGTCTAGTTGCAATAGTGGAGTGAAGCATTGACACACCAAAATAAAATGTTGATTAATCGAGCAAATAAGTTCTAATATTCCTACCTCTATTCTATATTCTAACATATTATATTTAACAATTAATTTAAGGAAATAACGTAGAATTCTATCTTTTCTATTCTAACATATTATATAGCAATTAATTTAAGGAAATAACATAGAATTATACCTCTTGGACTTTTTCCCAGAAGAAAATTAGTAGTTCCTTGATATTCATTAGAATCAAAGGTAATGAGATACACATCTATGATACTAGGTATCATATCCAGTAAAAACCCAAAAACAATGTTCGAAACCCACATACAGTGCTCAATACCCACAAACAGTGCTCAACACCCACAAACAGTGCTCAACAACCTAAGTAACAAGGGCCAGGCTCCCAACCAAAATAAAAAAAAATACCATAAACAGTGCTCAACAACGTGAGCACCCACCCAAAACCAAACTCCCAGCCAAAGATAGCGCTGGGGCATGTACAAACTGCTCAAAAAGGGCCAAAGAAAAAATGCAATCACATGGACACAATCCCATCATCCTGTAGCCAAAACCTCTACAAAGAAGTGGACGATGGGTGGCGGCTAAGGTTCAAACCCTAGCCAGATTCAAACCCTAGACATCTGATACATGAATGATATCTGATTCTTCCACTTGAGACCCTTCAACACCACTGTCACAATGCTCCAACAACAATAATGGATCTGTTACGACCCTCTACAGTTCGCATGTCACCTGGCATACATGGATGTACACCATCCTTGCTTCCTGCACATTGACAACATTGCCTCTCTATTGATGATGCGTGCCTATAGCTCGCAGACCTCCACCTCACATGTTCTGCAGTGCTCGTGTCGAATCTCACCCTCGTTCCTACTCCACAACTACAAGCTCGTGCCCAAAACTCACCATTCCTCCTCGATTGGATCTCGCACCTAGGGAACTCTCGCCATCAATCGGGTACATAGCCTCACATAGAAGAAAGGGTAGCAGCAAGGGTTAGAACCCTAGCCACCTTAATAGTGTTTGGCTTAGACTCTCAAAACCCTAGCCGGCCTCCTCGCTTGAACCATCACTCCCCCTTCCACGGAACTCTCGCAATTATACCTCTTGGACTATCAAAGGGATTGACCCACCCTCTAGAGAACTGGCCTTTAGGGGATTCTCAACACAATAGGATTGGAAACAGCATTGAAGATGATTCTTCCATAATTTATTATTTATTGTCTTTTAGTTAGTGTTGTTTAAAACACTAGGGGATTCTCAACACAATAGGATTGGCAACTTCATTGAAGATGATTCTTCCATAATTTAATCTTTATTGGCTTTTTTTAGCCTATTTAAAACATTAAAAACTATAAAAACTATGGTAACTTTTGTAACTGGCCTAGAAAAAAAAATCATATTAAAACTATTTAAAGATTAATTTGGTCTCTACTCGTCATGGTTTCATTAAACAAACTTGGTTGGCATTTATTTATAAATATATCCATATGGAAAACTTTAGATTTAGTGCATTTTCATGATAATAAAAAAATTGCATATTAAATCCCGAGGCTTGAAATTTCCATTTCTTTCATCATAGAGTTAAACAATTAGGTGCATGGCTGGTTATTAAATGATATAAAGAGTGGAAAAGTATTTAATGTATGCATGAACATTTTTATTTAAGTTTGTTTACTGGATAAAAATAGTGAAGTAAAAAAGAGTTGAATGGAATTTTCATTGTTGTAATCTACAGGATTACATGAATATAAATAACGTAAAACATAGAAGATGAAGCATTTACATTCATATATACCAGAAGACATCAATAGAAAGGGAACGACAACATCTATTGTATTATATTAGAGTCAGAATATGTACAAAGTAATTATGAACTATATATGTTGGTTTACAAACAATTATTCAGTTACAAGTAGTTATGTCGGCTTAACCAACAGACTAGACTGAACTGATAGTGGTTGGTCGGAGGGCGTATTCGGTTGGTCGACTAGGCTCCTCCAACATCTCTCACAACAAAAAAATGTTTCTTTGTCCTGAAGAGAATAAGGAGATGTTGAGGTGCTACTACTTATGGTTGTTGAGTGGTTGATGTAGTTGGTGGCTCCGGAGTGATGCATGCTTCGACAATAGCTGGAGCTGAGATAAAAAGTTGACACTTAAGGCATTCCCATGTATGCGATGCAATCTGCATGTCCACACTCAATTTGTCAACATTCTTTGGATTTATGAACTTCTTGATTTCTTCTATTTCCTCCTTGATGCATGATTTTGCTAAGGAGAATGAGAAGTATTTTATGAAATTTTCTTTTAATTCTTACAAAGTGAAAGTTAAACCCCTTTCTTCCCCCATATGATACCATTTCTCTGGGAGATATTCCAACGTAGCAGGAAAGAAGTGCGATAAAAAATTCTCATCTTTGTATCCCAATCTCCTCCATTATTTTTGGCATCTGTCAATATAAATATATGGGTCCATTCCTTGCACAAATTTTGGGATTTATGCTTCTTCTATCATCTTATTCCCTCCAAAATTTTCATTGAAGTAAGTCAAGGCAATCTTCCACATGGGCATTCATAACTGATGTGTCTCCCACCATCTAGTTGGTTTCCCAGTGAAGGATTATGCCAAACTTTGCAATCTTCCTTGTTCTCCAACATCTCTAGATACTTGTTTGACATGCATGACAATAGAATCATGTTAATTATATCGCGGTGGTGAAAAAACAATACATTCAATCTCCAACATCTCTAGATGCGTGTTTGACATGCATGACAATAGAATCATGTTAATTATATCGCGGTGGTGAAAAAAAAATACATTCAACTTTTGTTGGTGCTAGCATTGAATACTGTCTTGTCTTTTTCTCTAATATTTTTGGTATTATGGAAATTGTAAATTACTATTTTTCTGTGCGATGGGGAATGGCTTGTCCTCTCATGTGCATGTCATAATTATCTATATGAGAGTTATATAAGTCAATGTTGAAATTATAGTTGACTAACATGGGGGATCCCAGATGAATTTTTCCATACTCGTTTGGTTCTATAGAATATTCATTACTACCAATTATTTGATATAATCTTCTTATATATTCCTCTTGGTTATATGGTTCCTCCCATGGATTCTCCCTTGATGGATAGATAGGGAAAATGACTTTTTTACCATCACCTTTGAGCTTTGTTTGATATTTTTCAAGTGATATATATTCTTTCATTTTTCTTCCTTGTGGTCGACCGACTAAAGCTAGAAAAAATGTCATTCCGTATTGAGGATCAATGATTTCGAGGTCAACTTGTGCTTGGATACCCATTATTCATATATTCACTGATTTCCATACACCAATAGGTGAACAATGAGGCCTTTATTAGTGAGTTTAAGGTAGATACCTAATTCGAATAGTCATGGTCTACCAAGTCATTCCCATGTCTCTCTTGTCATGATGTTTCCTTGTGATTCGAAGTCGATAATGGTTTGTGAGATATGATATCCATTGATGTCGATATCGACTAGAGGGTCAATTTATTTTTTATCCTTTTGTATCAGGCTACATATATTTTTGGGAATGTTCTCATTGTTGGTGTCCTTCTTTACGGTACACATAAGATCAATCAAATGTGCAACAACTTCTTCTTTTAGAAGTAATTGCAATAACTCATTGAGTGTTTTGTTTCTACATTCTCAAGTGTCTTCTTCTTGTGTTAGTTCTTAAAAAATTCTTGAATCATTAATAAATATATATGTTTGTTGATTAATCTGGGGGTAATTGCAATCCTTACTTGGCAATCTTGTTACTTGTATATTATCTTTTCTAGTTTTTGTTCCTAGTATTGTAACAATTTGCAAGTTCTTATGTTTAATTACATAATTCTTAGGAGCACCAGACAAAAGATTAGGATTCTTTTTATTGAGAATATTTTCGAGCATAACGAGGAAATCCTCTAGGGAATGCTCACCGACACCACATTTAGTACAAAATTTGAGATTCGTCTTGTCCTTCCAAGGACAACCATGACTCAAATGTTCTTCACTGTAGAAAACAAATAATATTGGTCTTCCTCGACCGCGGTTGTAGTTGTTGCGTCCTTGACAATGATATCTGTCATGGCCTCTATACCCTATTTTATTTTGTTTCCCATTGTGTCGATTGTCTTCATGTTATCTGTGATTATTTTTCTCCCTTGTCTATGTTTTGTAGATTCTATGTTGATTATGCTTCGTCTTCAAATTTTTTATGTAGTTGATGGTTCTATGTTGGGTATTCCGATAGATTCTGCACCACTTTAGTTTGACAACATTGACATTGTATAGGAATTTCGTTGTTCTATGCGGTTCAAATATTTCACAGATATCATAGAAGTAGGATGTCTAAGAAAGTAAAAAATTGTCAGACTTCCTTTCCTCTGGAAAGAGTGGAGGTTCTTTCTGTAGATATATTTGTTCTTCTGGAAAATATCCTTTGTCATCATAGAGTGGACGTATGTTGCATGGACGTGAGTATTTCATGTGGCCGTCAGTCTAACAGTTGGTGCACCAAAACTCGTTATGCCTTAATGACATAAATTGCAACGATTCTTACATATGTTATAGATTTTCTTCAACTTCTCGGTCGGACGACCCACTTGAGTGGTCACTGTTCGATTTGACTTTTTGTGCCTTTTTTTTAGCATCATCATATATGATTAAATTTGTATATGGTTTATTCGTCCTTATTTGTGGTAGCATTCCAAATACAAACCATTCAATAAGGATGGATTCTTCAATCTTGGACAGCATTTGATTAAGGATATCTTTAAATATTTTATCATATTCATGAACAAATTCTCCCACTCTTTACTCTATAGCTTTGAGCTTCTGTGCAACCAAGTGTCTATTATCTTGCATCTAGAAGAATTGCAAGAAATTCTTCTTTATTTATCGTTTTGTTTTTGGACAATTTTTAATCAAATTCATACACCAAATCAATTCTCTATAGCATAGACCTCATATAAGCATTGTTATTTGTCTATTTTAATCTACAACAATATTATATTCCCAAACTAATTCACATAAAAAGCAATGTTTTTCAGGGATCTCCATCTCCATCATATATAAGAGAGTTTATTTGAGTTGTAATAGCCATATTGAGAATATTGATACTGTTACTTGGACTATCATTTGGAATGTTTCTTGATGAAGTTGACGATGAGGATGATGCTATGGACCTACTAAATAAAGACTAAGTGACTATCTAGAGTGATTGTGACTCCCATGACAACTTAAATTCTTCTATAAACTCTTAACCAATGCGTCGATCTTTCAATTGGTTAGAGGCTTGAATCGGTAATATTGCTGGAAGTGGGGTACCTCCACACATTTCAAGTAGAAGATATTAAAACCATTATTATTGTACTCTGGTTTAAAAGTGATCGAGTTCCTGCATTTAGGTCTTGAAATCATCAGTCGATCCAAAATTTGTCCATATTCATCGAGACGATTGTAAATGATACTAGCACTTGGTCCAAGTATTCAATAATGAGTTTGCACAACAAAAGAAATTAATATTTTCCTACAGAAGGCGAGTTTCTCACGCTTCTAACTCAAAAATTACGATTTTCCTACAGAAGGCGAGTTTGTCATGCTTCTAATTTGTTGTTTCAGTGATAGTATTCCGTGCCCTCCAAGTTCCTTCTATTGAACCTAGAAAACCTTTCGGAAATCCCATGTCCTATATCGATGGGGTTTTGAAAAGTAAATCCAAGAATTAATGCTACAATTTTGACTTTATAAGACAGCTCGATTATAACAGTATCACTACTACATAGAGGGAGTTATTAAGACAATATTTGTGTAAATTGTCTCAACTTAAGACAAAAAAAATTGTGTATTGTCTTAAGTATTGTGTTTAAGCAAGTGTCTTAAACTATTGTCTTAAATTATCGTATTAAACTATTGTCTTAAAATTTAAGACAATAATTTAATATGATAATTTAAGACAATAGTTTAAGACACTCGCTTAAAGGCAATACTTAAGATAATACAGACACTTTTTTTTGTCTCAAGTTGAGACAATTTACAAAAATATTGTAAATTGTCATAATACCTCCTCTATGTAATAGTGATATAATGAAAATATTTATGATAGGGCACAGTGGAATTGAACCATGAATCTTCTGCATTGTATATATAATTCATATGCTCTACCTTTGAGCTAGCACCCTGCAACTTCATATACAAGAAGAATATTTGTTATTTTTTAGAGTTTTTTTTTCCAGCAATGAGCACAAGAAGCATCTTACATTCAATGAGTTTTGTTTTTTAGAATGTGATTTGATGCATGCATTTTACATTCATTGTCATTCTTATATACCGATACTTATGGTAAAACATAGGTACTTAAGATTTCACATATTATCCCTTTATAAAAAATTCATGGAACTTCTTATTTACTTACTCACTCTCGAAACATGTTGGTTGGTTAGGATTTTTTGGGGAAGAATTGATCCCAGTATCAAGTTAGCATGATTGGAAATAATTCTCAAGGGAGGTATTCACAACAGCATGTCATTCGAAACAATCTCTTGAGACTTAAGGTAACAAATGTTGCATATTCATCAATACATTTTCATTGTTTTATTGGACTTCTTTTGAAATTATTGATGATTTGTTTCTCTTTCTGCTATCTTATGAAAAACTCTTTGGCTAAGAAAAACATTACTACGCTATTCAAAAAAAACCTTCATATTCAAATAGCCACAATATTTTGAGAAACATGTGACACACATTTATCTCAAACATATCACACAACACACGCATGGTAACTAAATTTCCTTATTCGCATAGCCACAATATTTTGGGAAACATGTGACACACATACATCTCAAGCACATCACACAACACATGGTAAGTAATTTTCGTCATTCGAAAACTCAACAAATAGTGCTAGCTTATGGTGACTTACATACCTATCCATTGTAATGAAACCTGATATGGATTAGGATGAATAATTTACATTAATTTATCTTTTCAATCACTTTAGCGAACATCGGAATTTTATACTTCAGTGTCTATGTTCAAACTGGATCAGTCACCTTTAAACTTAGATTTGTTTTTAAAGACACTCATGTTCTATTTGGTTTCTTTGAAAGGTTTCTTGAGTAACACACTTGGGACATCATATTTTCACCATGATCATGTTAAAGAACCGCAACATTATCCCTAGTAACTAACTGATGTCACATATGTCACAATTCCGTCCGGATAACCCGGTAATTTAAGACACTGTCTTAAATTTCAAATAGCTTCCTTACATTTAAAGGTTGGCAGGTGCATTCATAAAACGAGCAGCTGTGAGTTTTGGGAGTTCTGAGTGATTTATTTACCAAAAGCACTCTACTCGGGAAGGAAACTGCGCCAAACTAGAGCACAATCCATACAAACAGATTGTACCATGCCCCGAACAAGATTGGTGCCATTAATATGGGGAGTCAACGATGTGTTTTCAATTGTTATTTAACAACAAATAACAATCCTCGAGACGCGATATATCTACTCCAGAACCAAAACTAGAACTCAAACATAATTTTACTCTAAAAAGAACAAAAGTGAATCCCATTTCACTTTGTAAAGAACAAAAGTGAATCATATCCATTTAAAACTTATACAAGTGTCATGAGATCAATTAACAGTGCGATTTGTTCATTCCTAGCATGTAGCCACATTAATTGAATTGCAAATTGAAACCCATTTTCCCAACTCAACGATCTTCAATCCAAATGGAAATAAATATGTGGGAACATTATATATTTATGAAGACTAAACTGGTTGTGTTGTAGATTGTGGAGAACACCAATACTCAAGCGAGGCGTGGTTGCAATTTGTGCATATTCCATTGGTGGTAGTGCATATCTACACGAGGCCTTATTAAATTAACCATAATCCTTATCATTTCTATGCATTTCTAATAAAGAAACCACACAAAATAATGGGTATTGCAATATAATTCCCATGAATTTCTAATAAAGAAACCTTACAAAATAATGGGTATTGCAATATAATAATAATAAAAAACTAATACATTAAAAAATTCATGATCACAAAAGAAAAAAAACATTACATAGCCATAGCCCCATTGAGCGTCCAGTGCTCTTATTAGTGATAACTAGGGCTTCAAGAATTTCACCAAATTAATCAACTTATTTCCATCTCCAAATTCACGGTCTCAAAGAGTGGAAATGGTGCAAACTTAATGTACACAATGTTGTGGATGTAGCCTTCAAGAATAACACAGTGGAAGAGCCATGACATTGGAGAAAACTGAAATTATGCAAAAAATTATTCTGAAATTATGAAATTCTGCAAAAACTTATTCTGAAATTATAAAATTCTGCCATGAATGAGAGATTGAACTCACTCATGGCTGAGTAAAAGCTTTATGCAAAATATTTGATTCTCTTTCCTTTTTTCATAAAATCATAAAATTAGTTTGAGTTAAAGGAAATTAAATGAAATAAAAAACAATCTTCCAAAACTAAACAAAAGAAATCCAAAATAGACATTTCAAATTAGATGCCTATTTTGTCTTAAAAAACCGTCTAAAATATCATGAAAATTTTAAAAACTATTTTAAATTAGTATTTGAGACAATATGACAATTTTGTCTTAACAAAACGTCTCAAACATGCCCACCTTGTAGTAGTGTATGTAACTGGTATGCACTTAGGTCTAGCTGATCCAGACACTTTTACCATTTGGAGCGATTGTGGGAATAGCGACAATTATGAGTATAGAAAGGGTAGCGCATTCCAACTTATTCTAAACAATGTTTTGGAATCACTGGTAAGTAATTTTTATGCCAACGGATTCAATACTTCTTCGAAGTTACAATATTTCAACACTCCCCCTTAACGAGAAGGGTATTCTATTGATAACAACATCATCATTTATAGGAGTAACGAGAGAGAGAATATTCAACAGTATCAAGGTAAAACATCTATACATAATAGGAAGTTTTCAACAATCATTAGCAACTGGAACAATTACTGGAATATCTTCAGTACTAGAACATCATCTTTTACAACACTGAGTTTTCATCTTCTGCAGCACTCGATCACTCCATCCTTTGCAGAAACACTTCGATCTTCTTGATCCATTGCAACAACACTTCGATCTTCTCGATCCTTTGCAGCAACACTTCGATCTTCTCGATCCTTTGCAGCAACACTTGGATCTTCTCGACCCTTTGCAGCAGCACTTCGATCTTATCGATCCTTTGCGGCACCACTTCGATCTTCTCGATCCTTTTCCAAAACACTACCTGCAGTACACATGATCTCTTTGCGGGATGATCAATCCCTATCACTTTAGGACATAGGTCCAAGGATGATGCAATCCTAATCATCCTACTCCCCCTTAATGAGTAGGGTCCATAGTATCGACCAACTAGATCGTGGACAAATGAATGCCAAACCACATCGTTTACAACTGAATGTAGATCTCATCCACAAATAAATGTAGGACCTATCGTCTGTAAGGACTAATCGTAGACCATCCTTACCCTGTTAGAGATAGGACCACTTCCAAGCGAGTGTTATTTTCTACTGCATATACAAGTGAATGTACGCATACTCTCCATGCGATAGTATCGTCTGCAATTGAATGCAAATCTTGTCTGCAACTGAATGCATGACCTATTGTCCATAAGGACTTGTCATAGACCATCCTCAGCTTGTTAAAGCTAGGACCACTCCCAAGAGAGTGTTATTTTCTACGGTATCTGCAAGTGAATGTAGGCATAGTCTCCATGCAAGAGTATTGTCTACAACTGAATGCATATCTCGTCCGCAACTGAATGCAGGACCTGTCATCCGTAAGGACTCATCATAGACCATTCTCATCTTGTTAAAGCTAGGACCACTCCCAAGCGAGTGTTATTTTCTATGGAATCTACAACTGAATGTAGGAACACTCTCCATGCGATAGTAATGTCTGTAGGACCATCCTAAGCTAGAAAGAGCTAGGACCACTCACATTAAGAGAGTGTTATTGTCCGTAAGACCATCCTCAAAAGAGGATACTATCATCCACAAGTGCATCTCAAACTTCATCATCATCTGCAGGAACACTTGGCCTCTTTTGTACTGGAACATCACTACCATCCCATCATTGGTGACAGTCTCATCATCACTCCCCTTTTCTCGAGAGGTTCGTGTCATCAACCTGCTCCCCCTTTCTGAGAAGGGTTCGTATCATCATCGTTCATTCTTGCAAGGAATATCTGTATCATAATCACTATGCCTCCTTGCGAGGAAAGTATTTTCGGACTACACCAAGCTTGTCACGAAAGTATTCAAACTTTACTAGAGATCGAGGCTTGGTCAACACATCAACAACTTGCTCATCGGTACTCACATACTGGAGTTGTATATTTCCCTTTCATACCATATCCCTTATGTCAAAATATCAAATTTATATGTGCTTTTATTTATGATGGAACACCAGATTCTCTGTCATCTTTATACAAGTCTGGTTGTCACATAGAATCATTGTGGTATCCAACTCCATGTCAAATAGAAATGACATCATCTTCCGAAGCCATATGGCTTCATAACTAGCGGAGCAAGTTGCTATGTACTCTGCTTCAGTCGTGCTGAGAGCAACAGTAGAATGTTTCTTGCTAAACCATGAGATCATTACAGATCCCAGACAATAACATCCACCTGAGGTGCTCTTCTTGTATGTGACACTTCCCATCTAATCTAAATCTGTATATCCATACAATATGTAGTCATGATCTCTATCATATTATAGTTCAAAGTCTATCGTACCTTTTAGGTACCTCATCACATGCTTTGCAGCTATCAGGTGAACACATCTAGGTTTAACTAGATACTGACTTAGGATTATCACAACAAAGCATTTATCTGGCCTAGTATTTTTCAGATACATCAACGACCCAATAATTTGCTTGTACTGAGTCACGTATACTAACTCTGATGATTCATTAGATAACAACTTTAGGTTGTTATCCATGGGTGTGGCCATGGATTTACAATCCAACATATCAAACCTTTTAAATATTTCCACCGCATACTTTCCGTGGTTCATAAAGATTCCTTCTAGGCTCTGCCACACTTCCAGCCCAAGAAAATAGTGCATCAATCCAAGATCTTTCATCTCAAATTATTCAGCTAGCTTCTTCTTTCTTTCTGTAATCTATTTCTCATTTCCTGTCAGAAATAGATCGTCTACATATAGCAATAATATGACAGGTTCATCATCCATAACCTTAAGGTAAAGGTTAGGATCAACTTTACTTTTGGTAAAGCTCGAGCTTGTTAAGAAGCTCTCTATTCTTCCATACCAAGCTCTAGTAGCTTGCTTCAGTCCATATAGATCCCTTTTCAACTTACATACATGAGTCACTCTGTCTTCAACCTAAAATCCTTGTGGATGTTTGATGTATACTTCTTCCTCAATTACACCATTCAAGAAGGATGTATTTACATCCATCTGGTGTAGATTCCACTTCATCATGGAAGCAAGTGCCATGATGGTTCCGATGGAAGTGCACCTTGTTATTGGTGCAATTGTCTCTTCATAATCAATTCCCTCCTTCTGAGAGAATCTTCTAGCCACAAATCTTTCCTTGTATTTTTCAATACTTCCGTTAGCTGCATGTTTTATCTTATAGATCCACTTGGAAGATATCGCACTCTTTCTTTATGTTTTGGGTACTATATCCCAAACATCATTCTTCATTATTGACCAGTATTCTTTAATCATTGCTTCTACCCATTCATTCTTATGTACAGCTTCCTCGTAATTGGTAGGTTCTTGATCTACAAGATCACACATCAAAGCTACATAGTTGGAGACTGGATTTGATCTCTTGCTTGTTCTTGTGGAGCCTTTTAGAGCTCCATACTTCTCTTCTTCTTGTATGATTTCTCTTACCCAAACAAGTTTTCTCTTTCGAGATATATCCATAGTAGTGGGTTCCTGAGGTTCTAGCATTTCACGATATTCTGATGCTACTATTCAGGAGAGCGTTCAACTTCTACCTTTCTAGGAGGTACATCCTCTTCATGTACTTCTTCAAGCTGACACTTTCTGGATTTCTTAAGAGTCGTTTCTTTATCAAATGTTACATTCCTACTAGTATCTATGTGATGGAATCTTGAATTGTATATCCTGAAGGATTTGGATACTTCACAGTATCCAACAAATATTCCCTTCTTTCTAGAAGGATCCAACTTGGTTCTCTTCTCTTTTGGGATGTGTACATATACTAGATAACCAAATATCTTGAGATGGCTCACTTCAGGTTTCTTTCCTGTATACATTTCTTGAGGAGTCTTGAATCCAAGGGAACTGTGAGATAATATATTCTACACATACACAAATGTTCTTGCTGCTTCAACCCATTGATGCATGGGAAGGTCTTGACCATGAATCATTGTTTTCACTCTTCGAAAATGGATTCTTGATATTCTTTCCTCTTGCACATCCTTTGCAAGTAACTTCATGATCGATCTTCAAATATGGTAAACCTCTTACCACTTTTCTCACATAGGGTAATGCATTGTAGTTGATGTGAGCAATCCTTCTATGCCATAGTTCACTTGAGTTAGTGGTCTCATGGACAAGGGTTGTTTCTGGATGTCCCTTGAGTTTGTACAATCCTCCTTCTTCACCAATGACGACAACATTTTCAAGTGTCTTTCCTTTGGTCCACATGAGTACTTGTCCATCTATAAAGTAAACTCTATATCCTTTATTATCTAATGTTGAGATGGAAATTAAGTTCTTTTTAAACCTGGTACATATAGTACTTCCTTCATCTTCATGGAGGTTCCAAAGTCAAGATTGTAGCTTGATTCACCAATTCCTTTGATGGGGTATTGATAGTCATCTCCTAATGATATTTTATGAGGAGAGTTCTTCTCTTCAAGTCTTGATAGAGTTTGCTTCTTTCCTGTCATGTGCTTTGAAGCACCACTATCAATAAGCCATGTATCTTCTCCAGGTATTATAGACCTAGACAGTGCAGAGAATAGTACATCTTCTTCTTTTTCTTGTCTCTTTCGAGGGCTTTCTTCTTCTTCTTCATCCTCATCTTCAGCTAGATGAACATGATGTATTTTGTTGTTGTTCTTCTTCAATGGGCATTTTATGGCAAGGTGTCCTATCTTATGATGTTTATAACATCAATATTTGGAGTAGTCTTTCTTCTGACCATTTTCTCTTTTCCTTTGAAACTTATTTGGAGGTCTATACTCCTTGTGACTATCCTTCTTGATGCTTGATTGTCTTCTCTGTATGGTATAGGTGGCTAGAGATTGATCATATTCTCTAAGTAGAGCTTCTCTGTTAGCTACTCTAGCTTCTTCTTGGATGAAATCTTCCCATACAATGTCAAAATTCATACTTTATTTTTTTGGCACACATAGTCTGTATGAATGAATCCCAAGGTCTAGTGAGACCATTGAGAGTAGTCATAATGAGTTCATCTTCATCAAGGGAGTATCCAATGGAATTTAGTTGTTCCTTGAACTGGGAGACCCTTGTGAAGTAATCTTGAATGGAATCTCCTTTACTCATCTTGGTACGCTTCAATTGAGCTCTCAAATTCATCTTTCTGTTGATGTTCTCTCCCTCATACATTCTGGAAAGGGCATCATACATTTTCTTTGGTGTCTTTTTAGATGACACTTGAGGGATCAAGTGATCTTTTATAGAATCAACAATGATCCTCTTTTGCTTAATTAGGTCCTTCTGGCACTTCTCCTTAGCTTCATCTTCTTTCGGTTTTGCAACTTCATCTTTGATATATTTTTCCAGATCATTCTCTCTAAGAATGAGACCAATCCTATACTTCCATGCTAGGAAGTTTTCTATGCCTTCCAACTTGTCCTCAAGCTTAGTGCTCGAGGCCATCTTATCTAGGAGGTCATTAAAAAATTGAAATTTCTCAAAATGAAAAGCTTACCTTACCAAGATATGCACTTGAATTCAAGGCGAGTTGGTTGATTCACTTGGTTTCTGGAGATTCAAAATATTCACCCTTAAAAACTTGCTTGCGAGATTTCAGTTTCTACAGATTTCTAGTTTTGGTTTTCTACAGTTTTCTAGTTCATGACCAAACTAGGGTTTGGATTTCCTGGAGATCCAAAAAATTTGATCTAGGGCTCAATAGATGCGCTATAAGGAGGCACAACTTTCTATGCAAGCAAATCTTCAAAATTCCAAACTTTGCAGAAATCCTAATTTCTTGCCCGAGGGAGAGGAGAGGAGAGAGAGTTTCACATTGTGAAATTTGTTCTATTTAGGCTAGCTCTGATACCATGTTAATATTTCATATGCTTAACTAGATATCATTAGTTTTTAATCCAAATTCACAACAATAACATATGCAAAATCACTGAATGAAACAAAATCACAAGATAGACACAGATTTATCTTGGAAAATCCTTAAGGGGAAGAAAACCTAGCAAAAAATCCTCTATATGGATGTATAAGATAAAACCCTAAAATAGGTGATCGTCCTCCTTGTTGGTATGCCTCTCTCTCTATCTATCTCCTATGTGCTATACACAAGTCATTGTGTGTGTTCAAATGAGGAACACAACTCCTTTATTTATACTCTTTATATCCCTTGACTTTTACCCTAACAAGTTGGCCCCACTAAACTGTCTGGGCCGACTTCACCTATGAAGACTCAAAACAATATTCATTGGGGTATTATTGACCCGAATTACAATGGAGGTTATACCTCATGACCAAATACAATAGTAACATCCCGACAGAGGAATAAGACATCTCCCTTGGGGTACATCAGTAAAATACATTTAGAATATTCTTCGAAGTTACAATATTTCAACAGTTTTGTCATGCATAACGATCCTATAGAATAAAATTCTCACAGTCAAAAGCACCTGATATTCAACAAAAATAATGAAGATATTTTTATAAATGAGTCAAAAAATGACTTCTTTCCTCTTTCAAGTACGAACAATATAGAAGATCTCCATCATAATTTTACTACGATCATCTCAACCTCCATTAATAAGTTCTCCATCAAATGTTTGGGTAAAAATGAAAAATGAAGAACCAACCCGTGGAATGATAAACAATCTAAAAATACAAGAAAATCCATCAGCAAGCTATTGACGAGTCTCTAAAAATTGACAAGATAAATAAATACAAAGCCATAATTAAAAGAGAAAAACACACTATATAAATAAAAAACATGAAATTATTTTACACTTCTCTAAGGTAGCACCTAACAAATTATGAAAGCAAATTATAACTACTAAAGCTAAATATAATAATAGGATTTCTTTGAAAGATTCGAATTCCTATCTTAATTTTTTTTTATAAATCCTCATATTTCATAGATAACATTCAAACCCTCCTAACAATTGAATATTTTTTCTCAATAGAAGACATTTACTTTTAGGTTAAGTGCATTGCAAAAGGAAAAACTAATGACATTGAAGGATGTTAAAAAGAAATATTAAAAATTGGAGGGCCTGTCCTCATTCCTCACATCCACAAACTCTTTAATATAGTAGTCAAGTAGGATTTCCCTAATCCTTGGACTCATAGCCTTATTATTCATATCTTTAAAAGGAGTGATAAAAATGACCCCTCTAACTATCAGATCTTTATGATTAGCCTTCTCTTAACCGTAGCTCTACGGTATCATTTTAAAAACGAAAACCTTTTTATGGTTCAAAAGTGAAGTTAAGCAGGCTAAAGTTCATGTGGGATTTAGAAGACATCACTTTAGCATGGACCACCTTGTTACGCTTAGGATCATTGTAGAGGAATTTCGTAATAGTAAATCCAATATATGTTGTTTCTTTGTGGACATCGGGAATTTTTTCGATATGTTGCCTAGAAATAACTTGTGGAATAGATTAGAAGAGATAAAAGTTCATTTTGAGTTGAGTTGCTATGATAAGGTTGTACAAGAATGTTATTGCAAAATTTAAGAGCACTGAGGGGTGGTTGAAAGGTATTAATTATAATATTGGAGTTATGCAAGGTTTGGCCCTCCCTCACCCTTTTTAGCAGATACATTGATAAGCTAGAAATTTATTTGAAAAAGATGTTTGCACTGGCATGACCTAAGTTGGAATAGTCGTCACTCTCCTTCTCTATGCCGATGATATTGTTCTTATGGAAAGATGTCCCTTTGATCTTGATAAGCAATTACGAATTCTCAAGGATTTTTGCTCTAATATGGGTATGACTGTTAAGACCAATAAAACATACTCTATGATTATTAAGTCTAATAAGGCCACTTATGCTAATTTTGTATATCACAATAACAACTTGAAAGAAGTGTCTTCTTACAAATATCTCAAATCGATATTCATCACAAGCTTTATTTGTTTATTAACTGAAATGGGTAGTAATTTGATATTAAAAGATTGATAAAAACAACTAAAATGTTGCAATTTCTTAAAATAAAAACTAAAAAAAACTCCCCTCCAATATACTATTTTCTATTACATCTAATATAACTATAACCTGGAATGTAAATATTTACATACTGATCCAAGAAGAGAACACAAAAGTATACGGGCTCTCTGCCTAAGATCTTGGTGCTAACACCTAACCAAGCATAAAACCAAACCTTCACAAAGAATCCTTCAAAGAATAATCATAAAGTAGCCTCAACGACCATGAAGACCAAACACCACATCCAGAAAATTCACATAATCACCCCCACTATAAAGAAAAGGGAGTGCCAGATACTTTGAAAAAAAACCAAACTCGCAAAAGAGAAGGGCCATCTCGAGAGTTCTCTGATGTGTGTGATGAAATGCAGAGTAACACCATTTCCTGGGTTAGTAGTGTAACATCGTTGGGTGAAATCCATGTGCATTGCACTGAGGGTAGCCCTTAATAATTCTCTTTCAAATTAATACTAGGTGAGCCACTCGAACATTCAAATTAATAGCAGGGGACCCACTTGTGTTTAAGGTTGCCCACATTTTGAATTAACACATCCCAATCAAAATGGTGGCTTGATTTGCTATCGAGTTGTTATGTAGACAAACATAAACAAGGGAACGATTTTTTCCCTATTTCAAAACTTGCAAAAACATTGTTAGATCTTATAAAATGCGAGTGTTTGGGGTTTTTATGTGTGATTTCATTTTTGAACTTAAAATTTTCTTAACAAACCAACTAAACTAGTGCATGACTTTTGTGGCTCTGATCCATCGTAAGAGATCTTTCTTCGTAACGCAAGAAGCAGCTGTCCAGTTAAATAAATAAATTTAAAGTGGTTCTCTTCAAATCTGATCTGGTCCAAACGAGCCATTGATCCGGTCCAAACGAACCGTTGATCTGCTCTTGAATAAAAGTTAAAGCTCTGCCATTCAAATTTGATCCAGTCCGGTCCAAACATGTGAAGGAGATTTTCCTTCTCTCCACATCAACAAAAGTTAAATATTCCGCCGCCCCAAGGAATGCAATTTTTTCATGCTTTGAATTTTCTGTTTCAGTAACAGTAATCCACGCCCTCCAAGTTCCAAGTTAAGTTCCACCCGTTGGACTATACATTGCGATACCCTATGGACGAATCAGGGCAGCGCACAAACACGAAGGAGGAGGTGGATATGTCGGCGGAGACGGGGATGAGATCATTAATGAGCAGTTTGTTACTTATAGTGATCAGTATATGCACAACAGGTATGCGCTTGGCTGTAGCTGATCCGGAGACTTCTACCGTTTGGAGCGTTTGTGGGTATAGCGGCAAATATGAATATACAAATGGTAGTGCGTTCCAGCTTAATCTAAACAAGACTTTGGAATCACTGGTCAGAAACGTTTATCCCACCGGATTCAATACTTCAAGTTTTTCTGTTGAGGGGGGAAACAGCAATAGTAGGGTTTATGGGCTTGTCCAGTGCAGGGGAGATCTAGATTCCTCCGATTGCAAACAGTGCGTGTCCACGGCAAAAGCAAATCTAGTTGCGGGATGTCAAAACACTTCTGGATTCATTCAACTGGACGGCTGCTTCTTGCGTTATGACAATCATAGATTTTACAGCGACATCGAGAGTAGGAAGAGTTTGCCAGTAAGTGTTCTCTGCAACACTGGGAACAGCAATCGGCCACAGCAGTTCACAAATGCTGTTCAAGCCCTCCTCTCAAATATTACCATTAAAGCTGCAGAGAGTCCCAAACTTTCTGCTGCAGATACAGTTGCTGAGCCTTCGAGTTTAACGAAGAAAATCTATAGCTTAGCGCAGTGTTGGAGAGATCTGTCCCACACAAGCTGCGGATCGTGCTTAATTTATGCATTCGAAAATTTATTGTCATGCCAAACTGGAGCTCTTGGGGCGCAATTCGGATCTGAGAACTGCTATTTGCGTTACGAGGTTTATGAATTTTTCAACAGTTCCGTTCTTTCGCCGCAGCGTCCTCCAGTATCCTCCGGTATATTCTTCACTTAGATTACCTCGATAACAGTAATATAGTAGTTTAATTCTGCTCAGCTAACACACAGCACACAAACTGACTGACAATATTTTTATACAAATATGCAGAAGGAAAGAAAAGTAGAGTGTCTGCGATAACTTTGGGCCTAGTAGCTGGAGGTATGCTTGGATTAATTGTCACAACTTCCCTCTTTTTAGCTCAGTACTTATTCAACAAGTATATGAGGCCGCCTTCTTCAAAGGCTACTTATTGTATATTGGATACCAATGATATTTAATGTAAAACAATATTGTTTAAACAGAATCAACTAGGTAGATGGTACCCATGGACCAGCTAGGTTTTTTTTTTTAATCATTAAAAAAAACAGCAAGCTAGGAGATGTTTTATCTTCAGTATTGTTTTAGTCGGAGCTCCAATCATTAATATATGGTATATTTTACATATTTCACCTTATTTAATTAGGTAATTAGTTATGAAATGCATTTTCTTTTTTAATTATTACATATTTCACCTAATTAATTACATATTTCACCTTATTTAATTAGGTAACTAGTTATGAAATGCAATTTCTTCTATATTGTTTTAGTTATAACTCTAATCATTAATAAAAAAATTATTTAATTTTAAAACTTACATATGGTCACAAAGTTGATTATACCAAAGTTACTACATGGAAAAAAAATGCCTATACCACCATAAGCATGAGCGCATGATCTATGTACTAAAACAAATTGCACTATTTCTTTGGAAATATTTTTATTTATTAGTCACTCAATTTTCAAATACATATTGAATAAGCTGGTTTTCTACATATTTTGGTTTCTACTATTTCATGAATTCAATATTGTGGTGGTGGTGGTCGAGCCAAAAAAATGAAATGTTTGAGCTAACCCTTTTTTTCATAACATTAAATAAAGTAACTAATTCCCATCGTGATCTTTAAAAAAGCCATTTATTTAATATTGAATATGTCATATATCACTTTGTTAAAGCTTATACATAACATCCCTTTGTTGATCTTAAACAAGCTTTTTATTATTATGTCTCCGACAAAGGGATATATATGAATGGGTTAGGATCATTATTTAGAGTAATTTGTAGTAACTTCAACAAAAACATGTAATTTAAATTAAGGTTGTGTATTATTTTTCTATTTTTTTTTATTTTTTAAAACTATTTTTGTGCCTATTCATTGGTTTGGTTAAGGCAGGTGACTTTTCTCTAGGGTCTTGTGCCCCAAGACCCCGCGACTAGCTTTAATCAGCAAAAATTAAATACAACCAAAATTTTAACGCAGCAATATGTAGCTTCAGTATGCGTGTGCACTTCTCCTGGCCATAAAAAAATGGGCTCGAGCTTTTCTAGATGCAATGCACTGACAAAGAGTCAATGTAACAGCTGCCAAGCTATTCCTTTGTCCTTTCAATGTTCTTCATAGACGAATTTTGAGCTGGCTCCCATTTCAAAAACTTCCACAATGTTTATTTTTTGGAGGATGTTTTATGACCATTAGTACTGAATCTCCGACAATATTTGTGGTTCGGGGATATGAAATACCGGATATTAAATGCTCAGGTGAGGGGAAGCTTTCCGAGCAAAAAAGACAGTAAAGGCCCTCTGAGCGAAGTGCATCTCAATGGAAGAGCTTTTTACTCTTCTTTTCGACGTGAGGCATGGTTTGATGAAAGCAAGGAGCAAGAGGGCTGCAAATTCGTTAGTCCTTTTCCGCTTACTACTATTCGGTATGTGAATTCACCCATCGCTTAAGAAATTGTAGTTTTAAAAATGATAACGACAAAGTTTTTCAAATGTCCAATTCGTGCTTCATTCTCATTTCATTATATTCTTTTTCATAAAACTTCCACAATATTCATTTGGCATTTGGAAAACTTCCATTTTGAATACACTCTTGCACACCGTTTGCATTTAAATAGCCGCTACAACATTTTTTTTTGTTGTTTTGAATGCGGGAACTGAAGTTGGACTCGGGATGGCTGGCTGCGCGGTCCACAGAAATGAGTTTATCAGACGTGAAGCTTGCCACAACTCATCCTCCTTCACAACCTACAAAGCCATGGATGCAGGGAGCCGTACCCGGGACGTATGATTTGTTCCTTTTCATACATTTGCATTGCTTGATTTTTTTATTTTTTTATGCAATTAGTTTTTTTAAGATAGCTTAAATTCTGTATCCTACTCCACTCATGGAAATAAATCCACCCTAGCTATTGTTTGAGGAGGAACCAATAAGATTCCTCACTTGCTCTTCATTGTTGTGGAAGTGGAATGGTTTCAACGTCTTTATATCTAATCTTGGTGTTGCATTTTCAAAGATACCAATGATTACTTGGTGAGGCCGCACTTGTGTGGGGAGGAGACATTTTTTCTCAGGTGGGCGCTTTCTTGGCTACCTTTAGTTACCACTGTGGAGGGCACACTAGTTGGAAAATATTCTGAAAGGTTGAACAAGGGAAACTACGGGTGCAAAGAGAGAAGGTATCGAAGTACATACTAAGCAATACTATCTCTTTGTGTGATTTTCTTGCTTGATAGGGGCATGGTTAGTCTCATAATGGCAGTGGAAGAGATAACATGGAATCATGTCTCCATACTTTACTCCACTTTCTTATGCTACAAATGAAGGACAAATGTACCGCAAATGGTTTGGAAGAAGTTCACTTCAGCAGGGAGTAGAAAGTGTTTATTCTGCATCCATTGTTGAAGGTAGGGCGTAGTAATTTTTCTTGTAGAAACAGACTCTTATCAAGCCTGTATTTCCTGTAGCAGACAACCTCCATACTTTTATCGTGCAAGAACTTAGATGGGTCAAGTTTTCTATTGTGGGAGACTACTGTCCATTGGTGACTATCTTCTAGTCTTGGAAGCAAACAACACATGCAGACTTCATTCTTCAAGTTACGAGCATGTAATTCATTTGTTTAATGAAAATAAATGCAGATCTGAGTTATCTATTGAATCTGATATTTATTGTGTGATTACTGCTACTGTTAGGAGATATATTTATGTTTAATGGCATTACATACTCCCACTTGAAAACTACAACATTTAACCCAACAACCAATGCTTAAACTTAATTCCAAGGCTCTGACATTAAGCTACATCCAAATGCACTCAAGGGTTTCTTGAAATATTTACACCAAATGTAAGTGAATGTGGTAACAATCAGCCAAAAGAAAAAGGGTGTAACATACAATAGTGATCTTTTACAATGTCATTTCCTTGAGTAGTTGGATGTTGTATCAATATTTCTAGTAACTACTCTACAATGTGCCAAAGAATCATTGTGATAACCCCAGAACTCTTTAGTACTCAAAACTACCAAAGAGAAGATTAAACCTACCGTCAATAATATTCAAGTTGAATCCTTTTTGGCTAAGCAAATAATATACTTCAGTCTGAACTAAAATGTGGGATAGAGTTCATAAATTAAGATTCACATAAGGTTGGGATAGACAGTTGAAGGGAAAGCTGCAATTATTTAGTAACACGGGTAAATAATTCACAAGAAATCGAATACATCCGTGGAAAAAGTAGCTTGCGTTGGATAGGGACAATGTTTCTTTTGAAGGGGTAGGGCATGTTAGGACCCTAGGACCCTAGGGTCCTAACATGCCCTACCCCTTCAAAAGAAACATTGTCTTCAAGGATGGAGATGGAGAAATTAATGCGAAATGGTTTATGGTTCCCAAGTAGCATATTATGGTGAGGTATCCTTCCAGTGAATCAAAACTTCAAGGATAGTGTGTTGACTTATATGACTCTCCCTAATGTCTACAATTTCTTTTGGATGAAGCCAAATGGAGCCTTCTTCATCCAATTTTTGTAATGTAGTTTGAACTCGACAATTTTGACCCATGACCTTCTTCAAATAGAAAAAATGAAATATTGGGTTGATCTTGGAGTGGTTTGGGAGTGCTATTTTTAAGCCACCTTACCAATGCATCAAATAATTTGATATGGGCCATTAAACTTCAGTGTGAGATTCTAATGACCTTTAACTTTGAGAGATGTTTGCTTGTAAGGTTCGAGGTAAAGAAGCACCTAGTCAACTTCAACAAATGAATGTTTTGGGCAGTGTTGGTATGCTTGTTGTTTCATGTGATCTTGATCCATTATCAAATTTCCTCAAGTATGCAAAGAGTGACATCATGATTATGGGGCATACTATCAACAACATGTACTTTGGAAGTACTTTATAGATAAGAAACAAAAAATGGTGGCTGTTCGCCATAAACAACTTTGTATGGTATCATTTTTGTAGATTGATGATGGGTGGTATTATAGCACCATTTTTCCATAGGTAACCATTGTGTCCATTAATGCTGCTTTTAAAATGCAAAATATCATAAATATGTTTCAATACTCTTGTTGATTTCTTTTGTAGTTCCTAATATCTTTGTAGTTCTATAAAATTAGTCTAGAGATACATTTAGCCCCTCAATTTTTCCTTAAAGGAGAAAAGTCTCAAATCGGATGGATATCTGATCAACCTACTATTAAGTTCTTCTAGGACATTTTTTTATCTAATTGGTCCATATCTCATTCATATTCAGATCTCTGAGGAGGTGATAACTATTGAAAGAATTCCAAATTTATTAAATTTTACATTTCTATCCCTCATTCCAAAAAAATAATAATCCGATGACATGCAATGACTTTCGACTAATTTCTCTTTGTAATTGTGCCTACAAAATTAACTCAAAAGTGATTGCTATGACAATTAAACCTTTGTTATCAAACTTTATTTCTCGGGAGCAGCTCGACTTTCTCTAAGGCTGATTAATCCACTAAGAAATCGGTTGCGCACATGAAACTCTGCACACTATCAGACATTCCTATATCCCAGATTTTGTTGTAAGGAAGGATCTCTCCAAAGAATATAACCAGGTATCATGGTTTTTCCTAAGACTCTTATCACTGCATACTGGATTTTCTTGGGAGGTTGTCAAATGGATTATGTGTTGTAATGCATGAATTCAACAAATCGAAAAAGATGTAATGCATGAATGTACATGACACAAAATAACATGTTAAGCCCTCAACTTCTCCTCCATATCACACAGACTATAACAACCATTTGTTACTCTAAAAAATAAACAAACAAAACCGAGTCTCCCTCCACCTTCTAAAACTATATAGAATTATTCATTATCATCTATTGAAAATGATAAATAAAAGCGAACGGGGTGCGGCCCCTTCGGGAATCCTCATCCACTGATATTTGAGGTTTTGGCAAAATGCATGAACTAATCAAATCTATTTTGCCAAAAGTAGTTATATCAGTGGATGGGAAGCAATTCTTATGCAAAACCAAATATGTTCAAACACACACATAAGCATTGTTCACAAATCCTCATCCACAATGATATGTGAAGTTTAGGCAAAATGAATGAGCCAACCAATTCTATTTTTCCAAAACTTGTTATATCAGTGGATGGGAAGCAATTCTTATGAAAAACCAAATCAATTCAAACACACACATAAGCATTGTTCACGAATCTTCATCTATATGTCAAGTTTTGGCAAAATGAATTAACTTTGTAATTTGAATCTTGATATTGGAATCATTACTATATTGAATTGCTTATGTTTGATCTTTTGTGATTGGTCTATTGTACTGACATATTTTGAATTTAAGATTTACTTGTGATGGGTTGTGATTTGATATGGTCATTCCTAGAATTCATTTGTTGGTTTTTGTTGTAATCATAGCTAATTATATTTTGTCATTGAAACATTTATATTATTCAAATCTACCTTACAGGTTTCATGACTATAGCTACCTGTATTTTGTATCTAAGAACTCAGGAGAGTTATGGTTGGTGAACTGTTAATCTGTATTTTAGTTTCTCTTTGGCGATTTAAGAATTCATTTAAATAGTACAACTCCATTCCAATTGTTTTATTATTCTGCATCTTACAACTTTTTTGGATTACAATATGTATCATCTTGTGTTTGGTTCTTGAAGTGTAGCGATCCTCTTGATTATTATTCTTTTAAATTTCTATCTTGATAGACAGGCTCTAAGTTAGAGCAAGATTGCAAAGCATGAAACATTTGGTGCATGGTCAATTGGGGTTCATCTTGTAGTTAATAAGATCATATGTCATTATTCACAAAGCCAATTTCTATCTAGTTACATCATGTCTACCTGAGAGTGCATAGGTTCTACCATTCTGGTGCTCAAAACAAGAGGCTTGAACTGATGATGACTCGATCAAATGAGGGTTTTCACACACTACGAGGGGTTATAAAAATCTAACACCATGATGACTCGATCGAACGACCATGAGTGACTCTAACACTCAAACCAATAAGCCAGTTGTAAATGGTGGAAAGTGGAAAGTGTGGTTACATGGCTCCTCGCCGTCAAATATTGATTGAATTCCTGGACTAAATTTTGCAGGACATTTAATGGCTTTGTATTTGCTTCCATTTTGATGGTCATCTTCCATTGCACCCGAGCGTGCTTCCCTCAACCTCGAATCAATAGAAAAATGATTTCACTCGCCGGAACTGGGACCAATTATTATCCACCACTAGATATTATTATGATAATTCACTTCTTTACAAAAATACCGAAGAGTAGATATTATACACATGACGAAATAAATCAGTGTGTCACACAAAATCTTCCTATTTTGTAGTTCGAGGCTCATTTTGCAGTTCGAGGATGATGCCAAGCCAAGACTAATTGGAACTTGTAGCATTGATACTACGTTACACGCACCATTTAGGACATTGATAGTTGAATGCTCATGACAAGGAGGCGTATCAACCAAGCAAATGATTGAATGGTAAAGCGTGAAGAGATATGATTGAATGGTTGCGATGATTGGATTGATGCAAAAATGAATGGAAAAGTATGAAATCGGAATAGATATACAAAAGAAACCACAAACCACTTAATGATAAAGCATTTTTTTTAATAAAAGGTTCACCATCAAATTTTGTCTGCACATCGGAAGAAAAACCACCGTGTGAAAGGCGATATTGTTGAGACAAAGTGTTTCAATTATTCTCATAAGCTACCAATGGACAACACCACAAATAATATCCTTTTGAATTTGTAGATCAAACACATCTTGGCCCATAAAAGATTATATTGAATGTATACGTAAATTTGTTAATGAATATTTTTAATCCTTCATTCTTAACATGTTTTCTCACAATGGGGTCCAAAATAGAAAATCTTAAACTCTATCATTTATAATATTTGAAGAATGATACATGGTGGACAAGAAAATTTTGTTTAAAAAGATCAAATGCTTAAATTAATCATTGTTTTCTTGTAGTTTGTAGATCTTTAATTGTGAAGGTAAGGTATGGGATATGGGATAGGTTCATTTTTTTTTAGAGACTTAAAAAAAAGAATGATACATGGTAGATAAGAAAAAAGAAATGTTTAAAAGATAAAATTCTTAAATTAATCAGTCTTCTTCTTAGTTTGTAGATCTTTAATTGTGAAGGTAAGGTATCGGAGATAGGTTCGTTTTTTAGAGATTTAAAATAAAAGGCACCTTAAGAAGTCAATATTCCCATGTCTAATTGTGTAGTTGAATAGGGTAAGATAACCTTTATAAGCATGAAAAAGGATAAGGCTTGATTGTTCCTTCATACAAATGGATTAATCATGATAAGAAACACTACTTTTATATATTTTATAAAGATGTTAATGATTTTTTGGTTTATATTAAAGGCATAAAATTCATATTTAAATTTAGTATAATATATAAAAAAAAACACTGCATTTATATATTTTATAAAGATGTTAATGATTTTTTTTGTTTGTATTAAAAGCAGAGAAATCATATTCAAATTTATATAAATATCAAAAAAGAAGAAGAGCAAGTCAGTTTCCTTGCTTACTTAATAGTTGAAAACAAAGTTGCACCTTCTCTTCCAATAATGTGTGGCAATGTTGGGGACATTGCCACCTCGTGGCTATTTTTTAATGTTGAATATGTCATAGATCACTTTGTTAAAGCTTATACTTAATTTATGACTAGTATAAGGGATGGAAAGTTATACTAAACACAATTATTATTGTTATGTTTTATGAGTTAATGGTTGATTTTGAGGGAACCTTATCATGCTCATTATAAAGGGAAGTTTTTAAATTATAAAAAATAAGGTCAATATATTGCAAGTATTACACGAGGAGAGGAGGAGGGATGCATGGTACCAAGATCTTTAGGTATGGGGGGCATAAAAATAATTGGTATCTAGTAAAAAATATAGTTCTTTTGATTGGAAATATGTATTGGGAATGGGGCTCAACAAAAGGATTTTGGTAGGTATTTGGTAGCTAGAGAGATCAACAAGGATTTTAAGGTATTCAGAGGCGCAGGGGTGAGGGGTGCACATAAAAATAGTCATTATCTAGTAAAAAATATGGTTCTTTTGATTGGAAAGATGTATTGAGAAGGGGGCTTACCAAAATAATTTTGATAGGTATTTATCAATATCTAGTGAAATTAGGGGTATTATATAATATCACATGAATAGAAAATATGGTTATTTTGATTGGAAAGATGTATTGGGAAGGGGGTTCAACAAAATGATTTTAGTAGGTATTTGGTAGCTAGAGGGATCAACAAGGATTTTAAGGTATTCGGAGGCGGGGAGGTGAGGGGTGCACATAAAATAGTCATTATCTAGTAAAAATATCATTCTTTTGATTGGAAATATGTATTGGTAAGGGGGCTCACCAAAATAATTTTGATAGGTATTTATCAGTATCTAGTGAAATTAGGGGCATTATGTAATATCCCATGAATAGATAAGTTGTGGCATGTTTCATTGAGTAAAGACCCAATGATTTTTTAATGTTTGTACAAGTTGCGCACGAATGGTATTTTGTGCCAATGTGAATTGGATCACAATCCTATGGAAGGCACATTATGAATTGGTGATAAGTCAATAAAGAATCCATACAACCATGCATAATATTATATGTTTTGGTCTTTGATGACTAAACTTATTTTCTATATTCCAAGGCCAACATCTAGATTTGTGATGTCTACTAGTGGGCAAGGAAACATTCCACGAGAGATGAAATGTCACTTTAGGAAATGGAATACTTAAAACCATTTGGAAAGTGAGTGGTTGATTTGATTCGGAAAATTCATACATCATTGTGATATTGTAGGGCATATCATTATAGGAAAAAAATGTCCCACCATATGTAAGTCAAACTTGTGCCAAGGTGGGATTGCACATCTGACATGATAACCAATTTAATATTTGATAATCTTTGAGACTGAAACATGGAAGAATAGGAACACTTCCAAGAGTATTGCATATCCCAAGTTTGACTTGAAATTTGGTCTTGGTTAGTAAGACGGGGAATGTAATGTGTAGTTTTTATTTGAGAAATATACATGCAAGATGGTGTGAGGAGCGATGCTACTGATGAGATTAGTTTAGGCTAGAACCATGTACAAGCTATTGGAAAGAACAAACACCAACGATTGTGTAGTCTATCCTAAATCCGATAATATATCTTCTTGTCTAGTTGGATCGACTAGTTGGATCGACCAAGTTGTCGCATCAATGTGTCAAGGCATATTGGTGAGAAAGGTCTTCATGCTACACATAGTAAAGGTATGGTTGAAGGTATCCCTAATTATTCTAAAAGAAGTCAACTTCTGTGAATATTGAATTTATGTAAACAAAGTTGCGTAAGTTTCTCATCTATTGCTACTAGGGATAAGAAAATACTAGAGTTAATTCATAGTAATGTGTTTGAACCAATGCCAATCCCTTCACTATGAGGATTCTAGTATTATGTCTCTTTCGTAGATAATTTCTCCAAAGAGTCACGGTTTTATTTTCTAAGGAAGAAATCTAAGGTCTTTAGAAGTTCCAAGAGTTCAAGGCTCTTGTAAACAATCATAATGGTAAAAGTATCAAGGCGTTGAGAGCTAATAATGGAGGAGAATTTTTCGGGAAGACATTCAACTAGTTCTATAGACAACACTATATAGCTCGACAAAAAAAACAATACATGCCTTAACAAAATAGAGTTGTTTAAAGGATGAATAGAAATCTAGTAGATAAAACTAGGAGCATACGCATTGGTGTTGGAATCACTCAAGAATTTTGGGAAGAGGAAATTGAGACAACTTGTTACCCAATGAATAGGTCACCATGGATGGCTTTGGTCGATAAGACTTCATACAAGGCATTGGCTACTAAAAAACCCTCTTATACATATCATAGTGTTTAGGTGTGATGCCATTATGCATATCCCAAATGAGAAAAGAAGAAAACTTAATAGCAAGTCTGATAAATGCCTCTTCATTAGACAAAAGGATGGAATCAAAGGGCCCTAAGATGTGGAATCCAATCACAAGGAAGGAAATTTATAGTATATATTTAATATTTGGAGAATTCGAATGTACTTCCATGGATAAATAGGTTAAACAAGAAAATGAAATAGAAAGAAAGAGTTCAAAATGAATGACGAAATCCAAGATTTAAGTGAGTCAACTAAGTTTGGTGAAGAGGTGGAACAATAGAATCCAATTGTCAATAGGTCTAGTGGATTAAGGAAACCACTAGAAAGTTATAGTGCACCCAATGTTTTCTCTATTTTTGCATTGTTGTCCGTAGAAGGTGATCCCAAGCCTATAAACAAAGTGATCAACTCATTCTGAGGGTAAGATCTGGAAAAGAGCCATGGAAGAAGAAATGGAATCCTTGAAAAATAATAAAATATGGGATCTTATCATGTTATCAAATGGAAGGAAACCCGTTTACAATTAGTGGACCATGGGTTTCAATAAAAAATGAATGAAACAAGAGAAGTCAATAAGTACAAGTCTCAATTGGTAGTGAAAGAATATTCCCAAGTCGAGGGAGTCAAATTTGGTGATATGTTTTCTCCTATAACTAAGCTAACTTCCATTAGGGTACTAATTTTATTAACCATAGGATTTGACCTTGAGGTAGAATAAATGGATGTAAAGATAACAATTATTCATGGTGACCTTTAAGAATGATTTTTTATGGAATAACCTGAAGGTTTTATAGTGGATGGAGAAACATACTTGGTTTGCAAGCTCAAGAAGTCTCTCTACAGTTTAAAAAGATTTTCTAGGTTGTGGAATCAAAAGTTTGATATGTATATCCAATAGCTGGGGTTTGTGAGAAGTCAATCCAATCACTGTGTGTATGGAAATAAAGTTTGTGATCACTTTGTAAATGTAATTTTGTATGTCAATGACATGTTGTTTGTTGAAAATCACATGGATATTATTAAGGAGGTAAAATTATAGTTGTCCTCCAAGTTCGACATGAAGGATCTTAGAGAAACAAATTCCATTCTTGAAATGGAAATAAAAAGAGATTGAGCAAGTGGAAGGTTCTGGTTAAATCAATGTAAACATGTTGAGAAGTTTTGAAATGATTCAGGGTGATTCCAAGAAGATGGTTAACTATTTTTGGCCAAATATGGCGCTGCAAAATTCAAATTTTACCCATGCATTAAATTGAAGCCCTCAAAACTCATATTTTCCATATGAATTTTGACATGCAGTTAAAAAATAAAATGTATATAATTATGTTTACAATGATATTTTTGTTAAAATATACCAATGTCATTTAATGTATCAATTTTCATTTAATGAAACACGTGTCCTTAAAAATTTCAAGAGCAATTAACAAGTGCCTTGTGTGTGTAAAAAATAA
>LPNX010317559.1:15553-30734 GCA_001517045.1 Pseudotsuga menziesii | reverse complement strand
TTGACCAGTGAATACTTGAGTTGCATTTTGCACACATGTGCATTTGTGCACCAAATATTTTGACTATTTACATAAAATGAAAAACTAAAAATACCATTTTAAGGAGGATGCACCGATGTGGTGCTTCCATAATTTTTCATTTTTTTTTGTAGGTTCGAGAGTAACGAAAAAATATTTATATTTGTGACATTTATATGAAAATGCAAATAAACTCTTTAACGATTTTACTTGGTATTTGTTTTTCTTAGAAGTATTTGTTTTTATTATTTTAAATTGATTAATTAAAGTCTAAAAATAACATAAACCCACTTTTATCACTACTGTTAATCAACAAAAACCTGGCCTTAAGTGATACTCTTTCTTTTTTTGCACTCATCTAAAATTGAATGGAGTTCCACATGGATGGTACCCTATTCCTCCTGATATGAAATTCCATATGGAATAACATGTGGCCTAATGCCACATATATTAAAGTTTTCAGAAAATATCAGCGTGGTCGTTAACACTACAACAAAACCCTGTGATTAATGTCTCTTTTAGCTTCCTTTTTATCGTCCACTATCACTTTTAGTGTATTTTTCATCATTTTTTGGACAACTTTGGACACTTTTCCACAGGATGGCATTTTTCACGCCCTTTTATAAAAGATGGAACTATTTTGAATGCTAATTAGCATCCCAATTAGTGTCTCAATTAGCATCCCAATTAGCATCCTAATTAGAGTCCCAATTAACATCCATCTTTAAACGTTGGCGCTATTTGGACAATAATTAACATCCCAATTAACGCCCCAATTAGCGTCCCAATTAGCATCACAATTATCATCCCGATTAGTATCCCAATTAACATCTCAATTATTGTCCAAAAAAGCATCCCATATAACGCCTAGAATAGCCTCCCAAAAAATGTCGTGAATAACATCACACCATATATTAATCTAGGGTTAGCAACATTAATTGCGCCATGAGTTTCGGCAGGAAAAACATCCAACATAGTGCCAAGTATAGAGCCAGGAATTACACCTAGAAAACATCCAACATAGCGCTAGGTATAAATCCTGGAATAATGCCAGAAAATTCAAAAGGATTTGCGCTAGGAATTGCACTAGGTTTAGAGCTAGGAATTGTGTTCGGAAAAAGTCCGACATAACGTTAGATATATCAATGTCAATGTCAACAATCATGATTCATGTCATAGTACTTTTGGATCTTGATTTATCATAGTGGCATCTAAATGATCGTAATCATGGCACTTTTAGATCTTGATTAATCCAAATGAGGGGTAAATTACCTTAATGTCACCTAAATTGCTCTAAGGGCATTTGAGTGTCCCCAACAACATTTGATAGACCCTAATGGCATCTAATTGGCCCTAACAACATGACGATGATGAATTACAATAATTATTATGGAGTGCATGGATATGATTTGATAAGTATAAGACTATATCATCCATTCTTGTGAGGTAGTAGGGTTCCTTGCTCATTATTATTGCAATCATATTGATGATGACTACGACGACGACAATGATGTTAATTTATTGTATGATGACGACGACGATGTGGATGTCAACGATGATTATGCATGTGGTAGCACTTTTGGATCCTAATTGATTATAATGGAACCTAAATATATGTAACGACATCTAAACAACCCTATTATCATAGAAATGACTGTAACAACATATAAATGACCTTAACATATACATGACATGTGTCATGAATCCTAATTGCGATGAGTGATTAAGAACACTAATGGCATATGAGTGACCATAATGACAATGATGACGTTGATTTTGTTGATGATGTACTTAATGCTGACGATGATGATGATAATGAGGATGATGATCAAGATGGTGGTGATGTACCATATGGAATTTTTGATGATGATGATGATGACAACGCCGATGTCCATGATGATGATGCATGTCATAATAATTCTAAATACTACAAGACTTGAGATATTAGAGTTTATGTAAATTTTCCGTTAATATTCAACTAGGGCTAAACAGTGCATGCAAAATATTAATTGATAACCACACATGAATATCTCTTACAGTATGCAGCGGAATATAAAACTGAGAAATAAATCACAACATCACATCACAACATTGACACTATTATTTTGGGTATGGAAACCCCCGAAAAAACCCAATATGGGAAAACCGGTGCAGCAGTCAGATATAGATTTTATTATGAGAAAATATGGAACTTTTGCAATCACTACAAATTCACCCAAACCTGGCGAATGCAATACCTGGCATAATCATTGGGAAAATCCCAGCTAAACCTCAACACCCTCCTGTGTGAGTGTACGTACCAGCTATACGAAGCTCGATGATCCTGCTGCTCGATCCTTCGTCTTCTCAGCTAAATCCTCTATCTGACTTTCTCTCCTTGTCTGTATCTTGTCTCTGTCGAAAAACAAGTGTGTGTGTTCTCTCCACCAATTGATCTCTCTTTTATAACTTTAGGTAAAGTGAAAACCTTAATTTCACTTTCACTTTAACTAGTGGTAAAGCAAAAACTCTAATTTCACTTTCACTTTAACTAGTGGTTCACTAAAGTTAATTTAGATCACTTTAATTTATTTTCCAAAGTAAACTTAGGAAAATTAAATTAAATACAACTGGTTTCCTAATTTAAGTCTTTTGCATGCAGGAAGACCTAGGCTTGTTGCTACTAGTTTAACACTCCCTCTCAACAATAAAGGGATTCGGTAGCAACCCCAACTTATCCCTGAACTTCACAAAACTTTGTCTACAAAGTTCCTTGGTGAAAATGTCCACCACTTGCTCATCGGTTTGTATGTACTCCAACTGAATGGTTCCCCTTTGAACACAATCTCTCAAGAAGTGCTATATGATGTCTATGTGTTTTCTCTGATCATGGAACACTAGATTCTTAGATAGCCTGATGCCACTTTGATTGTCACAGTGAACTCCTGTAGCCTCTAGCTCACACTCGAACAACCCTACAAGTAATTTCCTCAGCCACATACCCTCACAAGGAGCCATGCTGGCTACCATGTACTTAGCCTTTGCCGAGCTCAATGCAACTGACTTATGCTTCCTGTTGAACCAAGAGAAAACCCCTGATCCAATGCTGAAACAAAAAACCTGAAGTACTCTTTCGGTCCTCTACACATCCTACCCAATCAGCATCTGTGAAACTTGCTAACTGTACACTCCCTCTGCACTCATAAACCAATCCATACTCCACTATACCTCTAATGTAGTGAAGTATGTGCTTCACAGCCGTCCGATGCACTCTTCGAGGGTCCACCATGAACTGAATCAAACAGTTGACTGCAAAGTTGATTTCTGGTCAAGTGTTGACCAGATACATAAGCGATCTGATAAGCTGACAATAGAAGGCAGGATCAAATCCGTCTAATCCTGATGCATCAATATTCCTCTAGTTGGAAACTAGAGGTATGGCCATAGGCTTGCAGTCTTCCATCCTAAATCTCTTTAGGATCTCTACTGCATACTTCCCCTGTCTGATGAAGAAGCATCCATCTCTCTGCAAAACCTCCAAGCCCAAAAAGTAATACATCAACCTAAGGTCCTTCATCTCAAACTCCACTGCAAGGTTGGACTTGCAGTCTCCAATCAGCTTCTCATCTCCAGTAAAAAAGAGATCATCCACATATATGACTAGTATGAGAGGCACCTCACTTGTCAAGAAGTATAGGTTGTGGTTAGCCTCACTCCACTGAAATCCCATCTCCCATAGATAAATGTCAATCCTCGAGTACCATGATTGAGGTTCCTACCTAAGCCAGTAAAGAGCTTGATGCAAAGTCTACATACATGTGTCTCCCTGTTCTCCACATCAAACCCTTCTGGATGCTCAATACACACCTCCTCCTCTATCACTCTGTTGAGGAAGGCAATCTTGACGTCCATCTAATGGACACACCAACCCATATCAACTGCTAGTGAGATAATGATGCGAATGGAAGAATGCCTGGTAACAGGGGAAAATATCTCCTCATACTCAATACCCTCCTTTTGTGAAAACCCCTTTGCCACGAAGCGCAGCTTGTACTTCTCCACACTTCTGTCTGCTGCATGCTTGACCTTGTAGATCCATCTGGATCCCACCACCTTTTTCCCTTGTGGCCTCAACACAACCTCCCATACCTAGTTTTTCATAATGGAATCGTACTCCTCAACCATAGCTTCTTGCCACACATCATGTTGTGCAGCCTCCCCAAATCTGGAAGGTTCAAAGTTAATCAACTCTGTCATCAGTGCCATAAAACTAAGCCTCTCTGGTGGTACACTCTATCTAAATGATGTATGTGTAGGATCTACCTACCTGGAATCTTGCACTATGGATCTAAACCACTTAGGCCTTGGCCTAGTGTCAACCTATTGCGGCTGCTAGATATCCCTCTCCCATTGCAGCTCATCCTTCAAGTCAATGAATGAAGGATCCTATCCACCTCACTCTCTCTGACCATTAGAACCTGTGCTCTGTGTCTGTACCTGTACCTATACATATGGCTCCTCCAACTTGACTCCAGACTCTTGTGCTGGTTGCTTCTCTGCTGGTAAGTCCAGAGATCTTCGCAAGGCCCTGTCCTCATTGAACTAGACATCCTTGCTCACAACGATCCTCCTGCAAGCAGGAATGTAAACTCTATATGCCTTCGAAATCTCGATGTAACCAACAAGTAACCCCTTCTCTCCAGAAGGGTCTAGATTCTTCCTATTGTCAGCATGAACATGACAATAGAAAACAATACCAAATATACGAATGTGACTCACATATGGCCTAGTGCCTGTGAAGACCTCCTCCGGTGTCTTCCTCCTCAAGGCTGTGTGGGGACACCTATTCTGAATGTATACTACAGTCTTCTATGCCTCGGCCCAGAAGAATAGTGGTAATCCCTGATCAAATAGCATGGCCTTGGCTGCTCCAACCATAGTTCCATTCTTCCGCTCTACAACTCCATTATGGTATGGGGTATGTGGCATAGTGTGCTCCTTCTTGATCTCCTCAGCTGAACAATACTCCATTAACTCATTGGAAGTGTATTCACCCCCATTGTCTATCCTCAACACTCGAATCTTCTTTCCTGTTTGGTTCTCCACAAGAGTCTTGAACTCTCAAAACCTCTCAAAGACCTCTGACTTGGCCATCAGGAAATAGATCCAGGTTTTCTTGGAATAGTCATCAATGAAGGTTACGCAGTAATTGTAACCACTGAACGAATGGAAACTCATAGGTACGCATACATCCGAATGCACCAAGTCCAAGGGCTCCTTAGAATTGTGCTCACTCTGTGGGAAAGGCTTCTTGATGTTCTTCCCCAAAGCACAACCCTTACAGTGGTTATGATTTTCCTCCTGTACTTGAGGAACTCCAATGACTTCCTGTCTCAAATGCTTCAGTGCTCCATGGTTTAAGTATGCTATTCTCCTATGCCACAACTCACCATGACTGTTGCTATTGTTGCTGCTGACTAGAGCCTTTGCAGGCTCAAAGTGTAATATTGACACTTTCTCGCTCCTTCTGCCAATCACTCGATCCAAGCTCCTAACTGACCCCTTGGTCCTGATATACACTCTATGGTCACAGAACTTCACCTGATATCCCTTTTCCTCCAGAGTGGATACTTATATAAGGTTCTTGGTCAGTCCTGGAACATATAACACATCAAAAAAATTGAGGGGTTTTCCAGACTCCCTCTCAAATGAAACAGTGCCAACTCCCTACGCCTGAAATAATGCATCATCACCCAACTCAACGTGGAACCCTGTTCCACCCTCCTGCAAGTCTCTAAATAATCTCTTATGTCCAGTCATGTGACTAGATGCTCCACTGTCAATGTACCATATGATGCTCCCCGTGGTGCTTGCCATGCAAGCTGTCAAGCAAAACTCCTCATCGAAGTTCCTGTTGAACTCATCCACCTCTGCAGATCCAGCCATATGAGTGTTACTCTTCTTCTTCATGTATGGGCACTAGGAGGCAAAGTGTCCCTGCTTGTGGCAGACAAAACATTTGACCTTTGATAAGTCAAGGTTCTTCTTACCATCCTTCTTCCTCTTTTACTTTCCCCTGCTCTTCCCTATAAGGGCTAGAGCCTCCTCATCCACAATCTACGGGGCACTGTTGTATGAGCTTGATCCTTGACCCATGCGGGTCTCTTCCTGCAAAAATTCATCCCATAGTCTCTGCTAATCAGGGAGCTTCTCCCTAGCAACAACACCTTTGAAAAAGGTTTCCCATGGCTTAGAGAAGCCATTGAGGGCTATCCGAACTAGCTCCTCATCATCAGTCTTAGAGCCAACAGCTCCAAGTTCATCCCTGATCTGTGTGAGCCTCGTGAGATAAGGCACCACTTCTTCTCCCTTGGTCATCTTGGTGTTGCGCATCCTCTCTTACAACACCATCCTCCTATTCTCGTTCTTGCTCTGGTACAAACTTTCCAAATCCTTCCACATCTCTAATGCGGTCTTCTTACCAGAAAGGTGAGGGACTATATGGTCCTTCACTCCATCCATGATAATCAACATGGCTTTGGAATCAATGTTCTTCTAGGCTATCAGATCTACCAGATCTGTGGGTGCAACTTTTGTGGAGTCAATGTGCTCCTCAGCATCACTGACGTCCAGGATCCTTGTGATCCTCTCTTTCCATGTAGAAAAGTTTTGAGCACCCTGGAGTCTATCCTCAACTCTCAACTGCATGGCCATAGTGAAGTGTGCCTGTCAAACCCTAGATCTGGAAGTCTAGGTTTGTGTCTTCCTATAGATCTACCCCTAATCTATCATTGTTGTTGCAAATCTCTCAGCTTTAGCTCACTAGAGCTTTGATACCATGTAAATTTTCTTTTAATATTCAATTAGGGCTAAACAATGCATGCAAAATATTAATTGATAACCACACATGAATATCTTTTATGGTATGTAGCGAAATATAAAACTGAGAAATAAATCACAACATCACATCACGATATTGACACTATTATTTTGGGTATGGAAACCCTCGGAAAAATCCAAGATGGGAAAACTGATATAGATTTTATTATGAGAAAATATGGAACTTTTACAATCACTGCAAATTTACCGAAGCCTGTTGAATGCAATACCCAATAGAATCACTGGAAAATCCCAGCTAAACCTCAACACCCTCCTGTGTGAGTGTACGACCCAGCTGTATGAAAGCTCGATGATCGTGCTGCTCGCTCCTCCGTCTTCTCAACTAAATCCTTTTTCTGACTTTCTCTCCCTATCTGTATCGTGTCTCTGTCGGAATACAAGTGTGTGTTCTCTCCACCAATTGATCTCTCTTCTATAACTTTAGGTAAAGCAAAAACCCTAATTTCACTTTCACTTTGACTAGTGGTTCACTAAAGCTAATTTAGATCACTTTAAGTTATTTTCCAGAGTAAACTTAGGAAAAATAAATTAAATACAACTGGTTTCCTCTTCTGCATGCAAGAACACATGCATGCCCTTGTTGCTACTAGTTTAACATTTAATAACAAGTAAATACAATACCACCTATCATTCATTTATATGATTGTTATTAACTTATTGTTATTAATTTAATGTTATTAATTTATTGGCATTAATTTAATGTTATTAATTTAATTTAATATTATTAAGCTATGTGTGTCGAGCTCTTCTGCAGTTTTCTTGCACTAATCATAAAGCCGAATGCGATTATTTGTATACTTATGGCGACCAGTCCTCCATGGAGGGGATCCTGTCTTACGAGAGCTTTACCATTTCTTCTCAATCCCTTCCCCATATTGCGTTCCGATGCGGGCATGACAATGAAGGAAGTGGCTTGAGCAAAGGTGTTGGAATGGTAGGCTTCAGTCGAGGTCCTCTATCCTTCATCTCATAGCTTAGCCAGTCGCTGGGTAATAAGTTTTCATACTATCTCATCTCTGTGAATGATTCTCCTTCCAAATATAGCCCTTTGTTTATGAATAAGACTGCTAGTTTTAATGCCAGGACTGTAAGTTCGACTCCTCTTCTTCTAAGCAGTTCGCATCCGAGCTTCTATTATATTTCGTTGGAGAGAATCAGCATTGGCGGTCACTTACTGGATATCCCTGCTGGTACTTTTGATCTTAAATCCAATGGCACTGGCGGACTTATCATAGATTCTGGAACGACTCTCACATAACTAGAACATGATGCTTATGATGTTGTAAAGAGAGCCTTGATCTCGTCGATTAAACTCCCGCAGGCCGACGGGTCTCACATGGGACTGGACCTCTGTTATCTGCAACAACAATCTGGCGCTTCAACTCCAATGTTTCCAACTATAACTTTCCACTTCAAGGGAGAAAATTATGATTTGCATACATAAAACTACATAGTCTCTAATAGCAGTGGCATAATATGCCTTGCAATGTTACCCAATCATGGGTTGTCAATATTTGGTAATATTCAACAACAAAACTATTAAATACTTTAAGACAACGGAAGGAACATGCTCTCCTTTACGCATATGCCTTGTAAGTTGTAGGCTCTGGTGCTTTTCTCTCACATGGTATGGGTTTTCTCTTTCTATTTCCTCCTATTACTGTAACAATTGGATAGTTGGACGAATCAACATTTGTGGTTGCCTTGTTTACATAAATAAAGAAGTTTGTTTTGAACCATTTTGGATTTCTTTGATATTGACGTGTCTCTATTTATGGAATATATTTGGATGTATATATGATAATTTTGATCATTGAAAGAATTTGATACTTACGATTACAAAAGTGAATGAAGGACTCCAACATAAAATAAAAATAAATGGTTGAGTTTACAATGAAGTCATCTACGTTCAAACATCGAAGCTACAATGAAGTCATCTACGTTCAAACATCGAAGCTACATCCCTCTTCAAAAAGGTAGAAATTGGATTGCTTCGTATGGATGATCTCAGCCTCGTATAATGAATCCCAGGGCTTTCTGTTGAGATCATCTCGCATTTCATTCGATTCAGATAATCTCTCTCCATCGACATAACATATGTTGTTATTGGAATGTCTAATGCAATTAATGATGACGCATTGTTAATTTCATCTCTGGCGGTCGCAGTTGTTATTCCATTTCCATGTATTTGATGATTCTAAAAGTGCATAATTTATTGGAATTGATGACAATACATAATCCAACTAGAGTGCAGAGTCATAGACTATGTCATAATTAAAGATAACATCAACAAATACCTTGAATCTAATGAGATGGTGTGACTTTCAATGGTTGTTAATCACGTATTTGAATCCTTTATCGTCGACAACTTGGAACTTGTCTCTACCAAATCCTTAGTTACTCCTCGATGCATGTTGACCTATTCTGTAATAGCAGAGGAATCAGTTATCATTGTGGGATGAGGAATGAATGATGGTGAATGCTCTCTTTGTCTGTATAATGATGGATAATGTATGTATAATGATGGATAGAAATGTTACCTTCTCTTTGGAATGGTGGGAGTAAATCCCAACCCAACTTGTTATCACCCAGTTACCAACCAATCCTCACCAATTTCTTGCTTTTGTTTGCATGGTACTCAATGCTCCCACTCCCATCTTTTACACTAACACATGAACGGACACATTTACTTCATACACGATTTAATGGATTTGATTGTGTTCGGAAAGATTAGGGGAATGGAATTTGATATCTTCCATCACCCTCGCCCTTACATTTAAGCTCTTTGTTTTCGTAATCCACTTTTTTGTATATATAGTGAATTTTAAGAATGTCTGCATGTGGATGTGTACGCTCGACAAACTTATGCTTTCTTTCAAATCATTTGTTTTTTTTTCCAAGAAAATAAAACCCAAACATACATATGTTGTAACATTTATAACCCTAAAAAAGAAAAAAAATGTTTCTTCAAGGTTTGGATTAGTAACGAGCTAAGTTGGCTCATCTGGGCCAATTTCAAGCAAGTTTGGTTAAACTCTCCAATAGTTGAGTACTGGTGAGTTCAACTACGATTTAAAGGATTTGAACTGAATGTGGAAACTGCAATAATTGTTGTTGGTGTTGAATCTTCATGACAGGTATATGCTTGTGTATTGCGTGGAGAAAAATGTATCCTTTTAAATTATATGGTATATATGCTCGGTTGTTTCAAAGCCATTCCTTACAGTTGCATTTTTTGTCTTTAATTGCAGGTGTTTGCATCTAAAGCTAAGGCATTGCACCAGTCCAATGTGTGTAAGGCGAGATTGGGAAACTGGAATTTTGTATCTTCCATCACCCTTACCCTTATAGGTAAGTTCTTTTTTTTGGTAATCCACTTCTTTGTGTGTATAGTGAATGTTAAAATGTTTGTATGTGGATGTGTACGCTCGAAAAAAGTATGCTTTATTTCAAATCATTTGTTTTTTTTCTAGAAAAAAACCCAAACATACATATGTTGTACCATTTATAACCCTAAAAAACTAAAAAAAATGTTTCTTCAAGTTGGCTCATTTGGGCCAATTTCAAGCAAGGTTTGCTAAACGAAAGCAAGGTTTAATTATAATCTACCAAACGAAAGCATACGAAATGAGAAGATTCTGTCATTTCATTGTAATTACTATCATATTTTACTATGCATCTGTATTATTCTTCGTTATCTTGAGTTATGCATCTGTATTATTCTTCGTTATCCTGATTTGATCTTTCTCCTGCTCAATTCAGCCATACGTATGAACAACCGTAAGCAAGGGACCCATCGTTACCCACCTTAACGTACGATCCTTTCTCTCACGCTGTTAGCCTATAAATTCGAAAGTGGTTAGTGGAAGAATAGGGTTATTTGCATTGCTGTAGCAGACGGCTGGCTGTAATCTTGGGTTGCCGTCGCCGTTGCCAATTAAATTGTCTCTCTCTCTTTGAAAATAACTCTCAAGATCATAACGAAGAAGCTCATATGCTTTGCATTTCTCGCCTTGGCATTGATTTATAGCATTGCGTTCTTTCAATTTGCAATGCACCCGGGCCGTTCTGAGAGCTCTATGACAGTTTATACTGGTGAGTATTCTATGTTTTAGATTTTGAATGAATTTTCGTAAAAAAATTATAAATTAGTTTAGTAAAATCTAAATTTGAAAGGGTTAAATAATGTGTTTTTAATAGATAAATAGATTTATTATTCTGAAATATTTAATTATTTATTTACACCCAGATTATACAATTTTTATAGCCGATTGTAATCTCAGTATCTGGCATATTTTTATTATTTATTTCACACATTTAATCAGTTTTGATATTGCGCTCCCAATTAGGGAAAAGACTTTCTCTGAGGTTTTTCTTTCTTTTTCTAACTTGAGTTGTTCTCGTTGTTTTCTGGCGTGGGAGTGGGAAAAGCTCTGGTGTTCGACATCGTTATGAAATTCGGCAAGGTCTACACAGTGTACGCCATGGCAATCTACCCTAAAAAGGGCACCTTGGGCACTATCGCGCCGATCTGGATTGGATTCATCGTGGGGGTTAAGATATTGGCTGGCGGTGCGTTCGACCAGGTGAGCATGAACCGTGCCACGGCCTAACACGGCTTTTACCTGACATGTAATGCTCATTGCTTTTTTTTTCTTTGTGTGACTTCCAAACCAAGCCGACTAAAATTGATTTTAGGGCTTAGTCGATATTAAAATTTGATTTTCACGTCGACCGCTTTTTCTTTTTACTTGTCGGGTGAAACTTGTCTATCTCGTGACTAGACAAGTTTATAAATTTTAGTTGGTCTTTCACTCGACTAAAATTACTTCAACTTACTTGTTGGTTCTACCGACTCATTTTACCTCGACCACTTGTCACTTCGACCAAGTCGACTAACCTCCTGACTCAACCGGGTTGACCACTCAAGTCGGTTCACTTTGGTCGAAATCTACAGAGTAAGTTTCTTAGTCTAAAGACTTAAGAAATTACAAATGCTTTTCATTTTCACCTGTGAGTAAGATGAAGTAAAAATAGACACATTAACAAATCCAAAAAACTTATAAAAACATATGCCCAAATATGTAGGAAGACTTGAGTCGACCAATGTGTCTTAAAACCTGGAACAATCATGTGGTGAGAAATTTATAGGTTCTTTGATCTTTAACTTAACAGTAATTGTAAAAGACACTTACCCAAGTAAAACTGGAAATATGTGCGGCCAAGTAATCACGCATTCAACCATAAACTATTTCATATATTTAACTATGTGGAAATAACAAAGTATTACAAACTTGTCCGTTACAAACTGGTTGGTCCAGACTTGTCGGTCTAAACTTGTCCTTTTACAGATCTTTAGCTCTTCGACTGAATCACTTACACACAGAAGCTTGAGCTTCGACTTCTCTTTTCTCGCCCTAAGTTCCTCTCTATCTATTGTGTCTCTTACGTCTGTAAACTGATTCACAATTTGCTTCTTCTATTTATAGGCAACCTGACGATTGCATCTACATGGGTCGACTGACTCATCATTAAAGACTGTAATAACTATCTACCTAACAACTTAGCTTCAAAAATAAATTCGACTGGTTTATATTTCCGAATCGTGGACTCTTCCTTCTTGTCAGACTGACAGACAAGATCTTGACTTGTACAAAATCTGACAGAGTCGACTGAGAGTCAGGTACATATCTGCGAGTAATTACATTTTCCAACACTCCCCCTTAATTATAAGCAGATGGGAATTCTTAAAACAAAATTTACAAAATGTTTCAGAGCTTAGACATGCTTTGTTTATGACAGAGTTCACTGTGCAGAACTTGTCATTCCAAGATAACTATGCAGATACTAGAATGTGTCCTTTGCCAATGGCTTTGTGAAGATGTTGGCAAGTTGGTCTTTAGACCTGCAAAATTCCAAACAAATTTCCTTGTCGTTCACCAACTTTCTTATAAAATGAAACCTTGTGTCAATGTGCTTGGTTCTCTTGTGAAACACATGATTCTTTGATAATGCTATGGCTGAATTGTTGTCGCAGAATATTGTTGTCGGTTCTTGCTGGTTCTGTGACAAGTCTTTTAAGACTCTTCTCATCCAGACAGCTTGACATACAGCACTTGTTGCTGCAACATACTCTGCTTCAGCTGAAGACAAGGTTACAATGGGTTGTTTCTTTGAAGACCATGAAACAACACCTGTACCAAAATGAAATGTGTACCCAAATGTGCTTTTCCTGCCATCTATGCTGCCTCCATTGTCACTGTCAGTATAGCCAATGAGTTTAAAATTTTTTGAGGTTGAATACATAATACCAAGGTCTTTTGTGCCACTTACATACCTCAGAATTCTTTTACCTACTTGCCAATGTGAGTATTTTGGTGACTCCATGAACCTTGAAATCAGACTTACTCCATACATAATGTCTGGTCTTGTTGCTGTCAAATACATAAGGCTGCCAACAAGCCTTTTGAACAACGTAGGATCGACAGTGGATCCTTCATCATCCTTGCTCAATTTTAAACCTGTTATTACTGGTGTTGGCGCTGTCTTGCAATTAGAAATGTTAAATCTTTTTAAAACTTCACTTGCATACTTAGATTGTGATATAAAGATACCACTTTTAGACTGCTGAACTTCAACGCCAAGAAAAAACTTCATAAGACCCAGATCAATCATTTCAAATTCAGTTTCCATGAATGTTTTAAAATCTGCTATGCTATAATCACCAGTAAATATTAAATCATCTACATACAGGTAGACAATTAACATCTTACCTTGCTCATCAACTTTGGTGTACAAAGTCGGTTCACTTTCACTTTTGTGAAATCCATTTTCAGTGACATAGGAATCAATCTGACTGTACCAAGCTCTAGGAGCTTGCTTCAAACCATATAATGCATTTTTCAGCCTATACACTTTATGTTTTTGACCTAGAACTTCATACCCTTGTGGTTGTTCCACATATACTTCCTCTTCTAGATAGCCATTTAAGAATGCCGACTTGACATCCATTTGATGAACACGCCATTTGTTTTGTGCAGTAATGGCCAAAACTGTTATGACTGTATCCATGCATGCAACAGGTGCAAATGTTTCATTGAAGTCAATGCTGGGTTGCTGTGTGAACCCTCTTGCTACCATTCTTGCCTTGTGCTTTTGCACATTCCCATCAGCATCTTGCTCTGTCTTATAAATCCATTTGACACTGATTACATCTTTTTCTTTTGGTACATCAACCAGTTCCCATGTCTGGTTCTTCTTAATGCATTCTATTTCATCATCCATGGCTTGTGCCCTTACTTCTTCTTCAACAGCTTCTTCAAATGTTAGTGGATCATATATAGGTGCAAATAATGCAAAGAGATAGAATGCATTAGGTGTACCATCTTTATATATCTCTCGCAAACTTTGTGTCTTCATCGGTTCTGTCGATGTCGACCTTGATGAAATGCTTGATGGAGTCTGCTGTCCTCTTGGTGTACTTGTCGGTGTAGTTTGAGCTGCTACTTGTGTCGATGGTCATTGTGCTGAACCATGTCTTGGTGTCATGGGAGTCGACGGTGCTACGACCGGTTGACTTACATGTGGTATTTGAACCACTTCCTCTTCCATATCATCATTGTCGACGTTCGACACAATGTTGACATTTATGTCGAAGGTTCCATCCCATGATTCATTCTCAACAAATTGAACATCTCGACTGATTATCACTTTTGTTATGACGGGATCATACAGCTTGTATGCTTTTGTGTCTTCTGAATAGCCGACAAAAATACATTTCTATCCCTTCTTGTCTAGCTTCCTTCTCAGCTCATCTGGAATATGAGCATATGCAACACAACCAAAAACTTTTAAATGGGAAACACTATGATTCATACATGTCCATGCTTCTTGGGGAACTTTGTTCTTCACACTCTTTGTCGGACATCGGTTCATAATGTATACGGCAGTTGCGACTGCTTCAACCCAATACTCATTTTGCAAATGCTTGGCTACCAACATGCTGCGAGCCATCTCCATGATGGTTCTGTTCTTTAGACTTTCGGCTATACCGTTCTGCTGAGGTGTATACCATGCAGTGAATTATTTTTGTATGCCATGGGTCTTGCAAAAATTCAGAAATTCATTTGAAACATATTCACCTCCTCTGTCTATCCTTAAGATCTTGATGTGATGTCCACTTTGGTTCTCCACGAGTGCCTTGAACTGCTGAAAATAACTAAATGCATCAGATTTATGTTTCAAGAATTATACCCATGTTTTTCTTGAGTAGTCATCAATAAAA
>LPNX010317500.1:41994-52533 GCA_001517045.1 Pseudotsuga menziesii | reverse complement strand
CCATACATGTGGCACCTTGTATTTTATGTGCAACAAACACAACCATTCAAATACACGTGCATTCTTGAACTGTCTAGCACAACCATCTGACCAAATGAAATGACAATAAAATGGTATATCCATAGCTATCACATGATCATATAATAATTTAAAGCAATGTTGCACGTAATAAATGTCATGGGTCCGGTCGTCACTTATGTAGAAGTGACTTTCTTTCAATATCACACATTTCTCTTCATTGCTATCTTTCCCATGTCGATACATGATATGGACCATTATGCTCACCTGCTCTGAGTGATAGTACTGACTTTGAATTTCATTTTGTGGTTGTAGGTTGTAATTTTCCGCAAAATCAACCACTGATAGTATTGTTCCGAGAGGGAAGGTGTCACGGCATATTCTGAATTGATCATCTTGCCACCGTGCCATATCGACTTGTTGAATGTACTGTTGGATCTTTCCACGAAACTCTGGAATAAAATCACATACTCGCACCTGGTACATGAATATTAATATGTCAATAAACCACATATATGATGACCATGTACATGAATATTAATATCTCAATATTCAACAATTTACCTGTGAAGTCACCAATTTAATCTTCCTGCTTTCTTTCCCATCATGTAGCTGATATGTCTCATACTGATAGTTTTGCTTCTTGACAATTGCATTCCCGAATGCTTGATCTTCACTTTCATGGATGCATTCAGACCATAATGATATCCCACCACAATTGTTGCAAGAACCGTCTACACATTGTTTTAAGTAATATGTCTGCCCATCTTGCCTCGGACACATTATGTTATGGATGAGATCTCTGGATGACATTAGTGGTACTGTACTTGAGCATTCCTGTATGCATTTTGTTAGGATGCAAAAAACGACGTATATGTGCAAATGTATGGTAATATAGGTCAAACTCTATGTGGTATCTACAACAGCAAGTGTTCAAGATGGTATTGATTCTAACATACCAAGGCTTGCATTTTTCAAAAGATCTTTGCCCGAGCCTTAGCTCTACGTGGGCAACTTTAAACATCTCGAATAGTTGAGTTTATGTCATGTCAAGATAATGTTTAACATGAGTTTCATTGTTTCTATAACCCCTACAATGTTTGAACACATCCTTCATGCTAGAAGAAGGCCTAGTGTTATCATGCCAAAACATTTGCACTAGGCCCTTCACTGCTTCGACTAACTTCATGTCTTTGTGGGGAAACCTACCTCTAAATTCCCATAATGTTTCCATTTGTCCCTCTACATCAAGGTTGTCTCTTCTTACTGAATATTTTTTAAGTGTCTTTGGATGTAAAGGCACAATTTGTGATGTGCATTTAAGTAAACGACGTTGTCGTGTGGATCTACATACAATTGATTCAGCCAATACACGACGAGCCACATTACATTCTTGTGAACGAGTTTTTTTACCAATCGATGTGAATGCAGCAGCAAGAGATTTAACAATGTGATTACTTGATTCAATATTCTTCATTGTTGTTATGCCTAAATTTCTTCTTAAAGTTTCCATATTTCTAGATTTAAGCAAAGCTAAAAACACTTGGCATTTACCGGCTTCAGATTTGTTATCAAAATATTGTTTCATTATTTGAGAACAATGACGAAGGATAGTGCGTTTAGCCACCTTACCTTCCATGGAAGTCAGTCTGCTCTCGTCCACTTGTATTCGTTTAGGAGTTCTCTTTCATTTTGATGCAAAATTTGTTGCCGTTTGAAATGCTGGAGTGACATTTACATCCACTGCAGGCTGAGAACTTCGATTAGGAGATTGAACCACCAACCATGGTTGTTGCTGAGTCACATTTGCATCGGGAGTAACATAATTATTGAACTCTTCACAAGATTGCCCGTTTACTAATGGATCAATAATATCAACTTCCCTATAACCAGCTTCCTTTAATGTTGCATTATATTCCTGAGCCTCTACATCAGGTATCTGTTGAGGGGGAATGGGAACTATTTGCTCATGTAATGAACGCCGATGATTTCTTGAATCTTCCCTCTTTTTTTCTTTTTTATTTTCTGCTTCTTCTTGTGTAAGCACCTTCCTTGTTGTCTTTCGACCTCTATTACATACATTCGCCATTAAAAATTGCACGTCGAACAGTTCTCTGTGTGCAGGTTTAGACGAATTATGTCTTTTGATACAGTAAACCTGGCCCATAGCACGCAACCCAACATTTTGTATACAACACATTTCACATATGCAATATAACGCACCTCCGATATATCGCATATGTGATATTGATACAATGTTTTTTAATGAACGGGCAGGATTTTTACATGTTCTCCAAAACGCATATGCGATTTAGTGCTCATTGAATATATGCAATTTACATTTATCTATGCTTATGAAGATGATGATGAACAATGATGGTAATGATGAGGAGGATGATGACTATGATGATGATGAGGAGGATGAGGGTGATGATGATGATGATGATGATGATGCTGACCATGATGATGAGGATGAGGATGATGATGATGATGATGATGGTGATGATGATGGGGATGAGGGTGACGATGATGAACAATGATGGTGATGATGAGGAGGATGATGACTATGATGACGATGATGAGGATGAGGGCGATGATGATGATGATGGTGATGATGAGGATGACCATGATGATGATGATGAGGGTGATGATGATGATGATGATGATGGTGATGATGATGATGAGGATGAGGGTGACGATGAAGATGATGATGAACAATGATGGTGATGATGAAGAGGATGATGACTATGATGATGATGATGAGGATGAGGGTGACGATGAAGATGATGATGAACAATGATGGTGATGATTAGGAGGATGATGACTATGATTATGATGATGAGGATGAGGGTGATGATGATGATGATGAGGATGAGGATGATGATGATGATGATGATGACCATGATGATGATGATGAGGATGAGGGTGATGATGATGATCAGGAGGATGAGGGTGATGATGACAACGATGATGATGAGGATGGTGATGATGATGAGGATGAGGGTGACGATGAAGATGATGATGAACAATGATGGTGATGATGAGGATGAGGGTGATGATGATGATGATGATGATGATGATGACCATGATGATGATGATGAGGATGAGGGTGATGATGATGATGTTGAGGATGAGGGTGATGATGATGATGATGATGAGGATGAGGGTAATGATGAATATGATTATGAACAGTGATGGTGATGAGGAGGAGGATGATGACTATGATGATGATGAGGAGGATGAGGGTGATGATGATGATGATGATGAAATGATGACCATGATGATGATGATGAGGATGAGGGTGATGATGATGAGGAGGAGGAGGAGGAGGAGGATGAGGATGAGAATGATGATGATGAGGATGGTCATGATGATGACGATGATGACGATGAGGATGGTGATGGTGATGATGATGATGATGATGATGACGATGATGGTGAACAATGATGTTGATGATGAGGAGGAGGACGATGACTATGATGATAATGATAAGGATGAGGGTGATTATGCTGATGATGATGACAATGATGATGATGATGAGGATGAGGGTGGTGATGATGATGGTGATGATGATGAGGATGAGGGTGGTGATGATGATGATGATGAGTTTGACGATGACGATGATGAGGATGGTGATGATGATGATGATGATGATGAGGATGGTGATGATGATGATGGTGACGATGAGGATGATGATGGTGATGATGATGATGATGATGATGATGATGACGACGATGATGACGATGAAAATGAACAATGATGATGATGATGATGGAGGATGATGGTGATGATGATGATGAGGAGGAGGAGGAGGAGGAGGATGATGAGGATGATGATGATGATGATAAACAATGATGGTGATGGTGATGATGATGAGGATGAGGATGATGATTATGATGATGAGGAGGACGATGATGACTATGATGATGATGAGGATATGATTAAAATAACAGGATAACTATAACAATGTTGATTAAAGTCACCTATCACCTATCGACGAATCATCACTAGCGGTTTGCAATGAGAGCGTACGTTGATCCATCGGTACTCGTTCTGGCTTTTTTACATCCAAAAGAGCTACCAAACAAGCATTCTTGTGACTTTATAATGTCCTTTGAGCAATGACATAAGTCAATCTTCAATCTCTTTGTTAATGTTGCAAATTTTCCCTTGAAGTTGAATAAATCGAAGTACGAGGGGAATTTTTGTTTTCTTAGATGCACAGCCCATGGCTTCGTTCACCTTTAAAAAGAGGAATTATTTGTGTCCATCGTAGTGTTGTCTAAATGGTATTATAATGGGATAAGGAGACCATTACTCTTTTTTACTCTCGTACCAAATTAGTTAAGCAAAAACGGATATGCGTTATAATGCATATATGTTATAACTTTATCATATCGCATATGCGTTATATCACATATGCGATATGAAGAAGCTATAACGCATATGCGATATGAATAAGCTATAATGCATATGCGTTATTTTAAAATTAAAATAATTGGCGGGAATAAGGTTTGAGATTATGTTCGGAAATAGCTTCGGACTACTGAACCTATTGGCTAGGACAAATAAACCAGGGCTATTGCTTGTCTTTCAGAACTCTATCAATATGCTAAGTTTAGATGGCGTGTTTTGCCATGATATACACAATATTTTTTTATGAAAATCTAGGATATTGTAGAGTATGATCTTATGATTTTGAATATGTAATTTTTTCCTTCAAAACTATGTTTTATTTATTTATAATTATTTTTCTAAATGACACACGTCAGTTTTTGAAAATAGATACATCGATTTTTGTTATATAACTTTTGATTTCCATCACCATTTCCCAATAAAACTGTATGGTGCACTAGACGAGATCAAACTCTACGATCTTATATTTAGAAATCAAGGATTTCATTAATTTTTGCCCCTAAATTGTTGCACCCACACATAAGGTTTTAATTTCAAGCTTTTGTGACTTCAATAATTAATAATAAAAAAATAATTCATGAAAAATTCTGAATAAATAGTGTTGCACTAGGCCCATTTTCCTTTATATGTCTGCAAGATTTTATCCCAAATTGACATCATTTACTTCATATATTGCTATACCCGCACAAAAATATATGTTAAGATGTGTTGAAAATTTGAAAACCCACTTTCACAGAAACTAATTTTATAATCATTTACACACATTTTCTCTGCATAAATCCTATATATTACGAAAGCTGATTCAATTTCCTATCTTTTCTCTTTTTACTTCATCTTCAAATAAGTTAGGGAAGTACCCCTAATTGTCACCTAAAGTCAGAGTTTTGCATTTATTCCAGTATTATGTGGCATCTAAAGTGTCTTTAAAGGAGTCCATCATTGTGCATCAGCCCAAAAGCAATTACATTGTTTAGGCCGTAAGGCTGAAAACACCAAATAAAAACCATTTTCCATCACGACTTCCAGAGCCTTCTTCATCCTACACGAAGTACCCTTTAAGTGTTTCTAAATATTTTGAAATAAAAAACAATCTTTTAAATGTAAGCTAACAGAGAACTGAGGTCATGCCATATTTTCAACCACAAGAACGAACTTCCAACAACCACAACGTCATGCAGGAAGAAACCCACATTGGAACCGGGGCTTACCAGTTGGATGCTCATGTAAAAACTGAAGAGTGAGCTCGCCTTCACCTACAGCATTGGAATCAGAAGCAAAGATCTACAAAAACCAAGCCGTATCATTGTAAATACTTTGTTTGCTTAAAATTTGTAAAAACCCTCGTAAGAAAACAAATTTAAACCTGAGTTTGGGGTAAGTCTTTACCTGTGGAAACTTGGAGTTGAAGCTGAGGAGAGATGGCCACACCAGGTCACATTTGGCACCATGTCGAAAGGAATAAGACATGAAGTCACCTCTGTGAAGGAAACATAAGGAAATCGACTCAACTAGACAAAGGCAAAAGCTATGAATGTTTTGTTGCAGGTTAAAGGAAAGCACAACCTTCGAGCCTCAAAGAAAAGCCAATACACACTCTCGCTGTAACTATGCAACACTCAGAAAGACCAAAACCGTTAACGACTTCTCCCAATAGCCACAACATAGAAGTTGCAGGTGCAATGTCAAATGTTTGAAGGTGGTTACAGGCCTCTCATGGTCGCAAGCTCTCAGCTCGACCAACACAAAGGAGAAACTCTCGCTACACAAAGAAAATGAGTAGGGTTTCAAGGTTTTTAAGTCAACCCTTGAGTGGATGTAACCTATCCACGTGTCCATCCAAATACTTCTCCAAGCATGGGTTGAAACCTATAGTCAGCGTTGCAGTCAAACATTTACATTATTTCAAAACCAATATTCATTTTCAAACTATACAACATATGATTGTCATCTTTCGATTTCATCATGGTGGTTTGTTTTGTAGGTATTCTACCTTAGGTTATAACTTGAATACGATAGTTATAGTAGAATATCTTCATGCTTTCAAACAAATCAAATAGATGGTGTAATTTTAGAAATAGAAAAAGAGTTATGAGATGGTTATATTATAATTTATGACCATAGTAAAAAGAAAATCCTTGAACTTCTGAAAACAAATCCTTTATACTGTTTTGATGAAGGAGTGATCAAGAAACTGAAGACTAACAATGACGGAGAATTCCTGTTAAAAATTCTAAACAACCCATTGTTAAAATTATAATTGAAAAACATAGGTAACTTGATCATTCTTTAAGAGGAGGACATATTTTGAGTATTGAAGTGAGAATAGCTGTGAGATCACTAAATAGTTTGAAGAGAACTTAAGCCCAAAAACTTGAGCTCTATTCTCTCTATGGGAATTCATAAATAACCAGTACTGTAAACACAAGAAAACCAAACCGTAATCTTTAGATTTTTAGAGAATAATCTTCATATGATTGAAGGAACTTTGGTAAGTACTTGCTCTTGCAATTTAAACCCTTGTTTATGTTTTTGATAGAAATTCATTATAGTGTTAATTATAAATGCAACTATGGTTTTATAACAGCATAAAAGAATTGACATTACCTCCTTGAAGACAAGTAGCATATTTAAACCATTTCTAAAACTAGCATCTTAATCATGCTAGGGAAGTAGTTCTCGACGTAATTTTAAATAACACCTACTAGATCTTATGCTTACTTGCTAAACCTGTAAGGAACCAAAAGTCCAATTGAGTTAGTAGAACGCTAAGTAAGCCCCGATCTCATACAAGAATTCTTACTTAGTTGACAAAAGTTAATCATCGGTATATCTAGCAGTAGCAAAATGCGAGTCCTTTTCTAACTCTGATAGAACTAAAGTTGTTAAGTCATTAATAGTACTAACAAAAGTGTTTAAGATTACATCTGTTAGTTTACAAGTTCTTTTAAAGAAGAAATCCCATGTTCTTTTATAAAATGTTTCATTTTCCACTAACCATTAGTAGTTACTTAACTGCGACTTTAGACATTTTATGCCACTTTAAAAAAATTTAAATTTTTATGAATTTTTGGATTATTACATGTGGTATTAGAGCACAAGGTTCAAACAATAGGCCTTAATGAAGCTGAACTTGCTTATATGGAACAATAAATTTAAATAATTATGCTGATGTTGTTTTCTTTGAATGATACACACAGAGAAATTTGTTTCTGAGTTAATGACAGGTATGGATAGATTAGAAGAATATGCGGATGAGGAATCTCCTTACACTAAGCGAGATAATATTCAAATAGAACCTATACACTACTACATTTCGACCAAAAATCCGACGGCAGTATTGTCGGATTTTCGACACTTCCCTGTCGCATGTACGACACTATTGATTTTTTTTAAGCGTCAGAAACTTGTCGTCGGTTATCCGACATCTTTCGAAACCGTCGGTTAAGCGACACCTCAGTTTACCGTCGGTTAAATGTAAAGCGTCGGTTAAGCGACAGCCTTTCTTCGAAGGTAATTAATTTTTTTTAAGAAAATAACCTTCATGCCGTCGGTTAAGCGATAGCAGGTCCGTCGGATAAGTGACAGTTAGTCAATTTAAAAAAAAAAATACTACATAAGAGCTTGAGAAACCATCGGTTAAGCGACGGATATAAACATTAAGCGTCGCTTAAGCGACGGTAGTGAAGTTTAAAAAAAAAAAAATACTACATAAGATCTCACGATGTTACAATGTGTCAAAATACCGATCGCATAGGAGTTGAACAAATTTTGAGCCATTCACCACTTGCTTCCTCTCGAGACAGACGATCACTTCCAGCCATATCAACTAACGAAAGCTTGCTATATAGATCTTCCCCAGCAAGACTATTTGAGTAGTTTATATGGATTGTGACCATCCTGAGAATGTGAAAAGTTCTGAGTTTACATCATAAATAATAAATAAAAATACTACAGCCCAACCTTATTAACTATGAATTTTGAAGAAAGTATTCAAGCTTGTAATTGAAAAATATAAAGAAGAATAACAACAGCTTAAGGTCATTGTTGTTTCCAATCATTTATATAGTTAAATAAAGGCATCTTGTACTGTAATGTTACATCTACATATATTAATGTGTAAGCATATATTTTGAAAAGTAAAAACCCATGGGGATATTCTACTCATATAATAATTTCTAAGCATATTGGCAAAAAATAAAGACTAGACAAGATATTTTCTGTCTGAATCACAGAAAAGCAATTGATTATATTTGCATAGAAAATTTGAGCCATAGGAAATATACAGGCTAAACAATTTTATCATTGGAAGACTAATGTGTCCATCCATTGGTTTTGTTATCCCGTTTATAGTTTGGAAAGAGCATACTGAAAGGAAAACTAAACACAAATCTACAAAAGCAAAAGAACTAAAAAGCAGGTAGGCCACTCAGCCCATTCCACAACCCCACCCATGCAAAAACCTCAACTTCTAGTAGTTGCTCCAGATCAATAAATTTGGTCATTTTCTACCACTTACTTTTCGGAATAGCTCAGTTTTTCTAGCTTAGGGTGATAAGCATTAGGGCCTGTGTTTAAATTGATCACCAGTTCCCAGAATATATCAGAAAATTTGTAACCCGTTCCCTTAAGGGGGTTATTTTATATGATTATAACACACAAAAATCTAATTATCATTTTATTAAAAATAGACATTATACCTATTCTAGATCACATGTAAACATAGATTCTCAAAAAGCACCAGAAGGAATGGTCTTCTTGACATGTAAAAGTTGGAAAGTAACACCATAGCTTTGCATTGTAAACTTAAGATATGTGAAACATACAAATGAGAATGATTGCATCTATCAGCGCTATTGTGTTCCACTCCACGTTTCTGTAATCCTATTTTTAGTATTCTTGCAAAGTCTGTCGGGTTTTCAACCTTCTCTTCGACAAGTTCTACAGAAGATCCAACTGGGCCCATTTGTATAATTGTGCTTGTGCAACTCCCATTACAGCTATAGAGTAAATCATGAGCCTGCATCCATTTCCAAACTAGATATTTGTTACTTTCACCTACCAAACATCTCAAAAGAATAGATGTATAATAAATATCCTTTGATATGAACAGATTTGACACGGGGGGTGTGCAGGTGTAAGCCTGAGTACATATAGCATCAAATAAACTAGTTCATGAACTAGGATTTCCACTCCAATCTAATAAATTCAATAAATGTATAATGTACTTGTGTGTGTATATAAATAAATACAGATAAACACACTCATTTTTAATATTTTATATAACGAATGCAAAAGTTATGCAACAGTTGAGTTAGCTGTCCAAAATCTCCCAAAGACCCTTCCAAGCTACCATATTTCCTTTAGATGAAACAGGAGAAAGGAATCCATTAGAAGAGAGAAAAACAGTACGCATAGTGTAAAGGTTATAGGCCCCACTCCATGTTAGTAAAATTCATATCGTACTCTAAAAAAGCATGTTGAAAAACATTACTTGCATCCTACATATATAATATTAATATTTCTGATAGATAAATTGTAAAACAAGCATCGTAACATTTTCCATCTGATGGCCTACTTGTCCAGTATTTTTGTTTGGTGAGAACTCCTCAATCATATTTCCTTTGTGATATCAATTCTCAAGAAGAGAAGAAAGCCATTGACCATTCTCCCTTGTCAAATATATGTATACCCCAATGCTTAATTTTGTAACATATTTACCCTTTTTATACTATTACATCTTAATCCTGTATTTCTCCTCTAGAATGTATTTACTATTTTCAATGTCTTGATCCAGACATTTCACATTAGAAGTTCTACTGGTCCAGATAACCAATGAGTTATCTTGAAAACATATATGTATATGGAAAGTAACAGTTACAGTAAATGCAGAGGATTCCTTATTTCCAACAACTTTTTACTGTATAGAGATATAATGTGAAACCTTTTCATTATGAATCTCCAGCATAGTCACATGGAACGTAAATGTAGAGGTAGATATGCTGTTAGCATTAGACAAATCAAACAGCTCCTCAAAAACTCTAAAGTACAGTCCTCGGTCATGACTGGGCCCTTCCTGCAAAACAAATAAACTACATTAAAAAATTG
>LPNX010317500.1:20357-41882 GCA_001517045.1 Pseudotsuga menziesii | reverse complement strand
TTTTTGCTTGCATATTCTTCCATTCGATCCTATGGAATTTTATTGGACCTTGGCTGTTTGATCCATGTTCCTAAAATAGTGTCTAGTTTCAGTATCCGTTTCCATTTGCATCTATTATTAATAGCATAATAATTTAGAATATGCTCATCTATTTTACAAGAGTTCCTAGTGAAAATATGTATTTATATGTGTGTCTGTGCGTGCATGTGCGAGAGAGAGAGAGCAATCTTAGCAGAGCTCAGTTATGGAAAAAATGCAAACAGTAAGACACTGTGTTGGATACAGACTGCAAGATCTGAAATCTAAACAGAAACCCAAGCATAAGTATAGGGGTATTAGGTGGGGAGTGTGAGAAACAAACCATTGTGTGAGTCTTCCCTGACCTTGTTTGACCATATATAAAAACAGAGACATTATACCCATCCAATGTAGATTGAACCAAAGGTTGAATCTCTTGAAAAAATTCCCCTGCATCCATTTTAAATACAGAAGTGTTATGCAGCATATCAACTTTCTTTGAAAAAAATTGTAAAGTCTTCACTATTTATGCGATTCTGTTTTCCTTGGAACCTCAAGGCCTCGAAACTGCTCATCTCCTTATCCCACAAGTCTCCCCAAGGGTGGAAACTGCTCTTGGCTAACTTCTTTCATAATAAAAAAAGGAATTAAACCAATCCAACCCCTCTTACAGAAGGTTGTTTAGTTGTCTTGCATAAATACTCAAAACCATTCTATTTTACATATCGACATTTTTTGTCATAACTAAATGAGCTATTTTGGATGTGAACTCATTATTTTGTTGAGTAATAGGCAAAGTCATGATCCTAGGCTAGGCCCTTTGGATATTAATTGTTTCATTGTACAAGGTCACTTGTGTTAAATAAGGCCTGATTAGAGTAACAATGAACGGTCACTTGCATCAAAAGTGTGTACATTCACCACTAGTGGAAGCAACTTTATGGAACAACATTGGTACTTCTACTACACTTGTAATCTGACTGTTTCTAAAGGGTGCTGTTCTATTTGTGCCAGGGTGTGCCACAGGGGTCACAGAGTTGTTTACTCTTGTTTAAGCCGTTTCTTTTGTGATTGTGGAGCAGGAGGGGTAAGAGGGACAAGCTGCCTCTGCTTTCTGAGCTTTCTGGAAAAGGGAATAATGTTTCAATAATGTATACATCTCTCTACAGAGTCAAAATTTAAATTTAAAAAAGTAACACTTCATCTGGCTAATACAAGGATACTCAAATACCATCTTGTCACTTCCAGAATCAAAGCTTCAATGATAAAAGGTTAACCACAATAATTACCTGGAAAAGAGGAATAGAAACATTTGTCCTTTTAGCTTGGGGATTCTTCATATAATGGGACTCATCAGCAATGACAATCTGTAGAAAATATAACAAAGCAGAAACCAAAGGAGTTACATACGTATATCATATTTGCAATGCATAAAGAGAATTGGCATATGCATAATCCAACTGAGTTTTACATGCTGCTAGCTTAAAACACTTCAAAATTATTATTCTGCATAAGAAATATTTTGATCTCACTAATTGAACATCATCAAATGTTAAAGCTTACTTAATGGTTCATGAGTTATAACTAATGTAATCTATAATAATAAAAGGTTTGACTTCTTTAGAAATCAAATAGGGTTTTACATAAACATGTTGCAACCAAAACATGAACTAGAAAGAACAATCTTGGAGGAATTTGAGTTTATGGTTACACTGTTAAAAAATGAATAAAAAAATACACAGGGATATGTCCTTCCCTCTTTTGCGAAGAATGCAACAAACTGATTTCAGGATATGAATGCCTCTGTTGTTTTTCTGATAATGCAGTTCCACAAAATGCATGTCGCCCTGTCTTCAAAGATAAGAAGATCTTAACTTAATTCTACTTAAGACAAAACAATCTTGACTCTCCCCTCAATAACTCCCATCTGAGATACTCATCATTGAATGACCATTTGAAACACCCAATACACCGTCAATCAGAGAAACAACCTGAAGCTGATTTTATTGGTAACATACATAGATTGACTTCTCGCATAAGCTAACAGATATGCATGAGAAGTAATGTCCCTTTGGGGACTATACCATGTACTTATCCTCCTAAAAAGAATGAGAAGATACAATCTATACATAGGTAAATTGAACTCAAACCAGGCTTCATCTGCCACAGAGAAACAAAACTGGCTGGAACCTCTGTTTTATGTAGTCCTAGCCTCCTAGGATGTTGGTACAAATGTTCCAATATATCCAAATCCCATGATGAAGAATGCTGCATCTTGTAGATAAAGATAGACATAGAAGTGATTTTTTCCAAATGCAAGATCATAGGATGCACAGAAGAAGAGATAGACACCAGCAAACAGTTCCAAGACGTGGAGTCTGTAAAAAGGAAAATCAATTAGCCGTGGGATTTAAAAACAAGTCGGTGATTAAGATGGCTTGTAAATTTTATAGGGGGTGATAAATGCATGCTCCAGTAGAAGACAATTGCAGAATATGGCACAATATATGAGCAGAGGCAATACCTTTCTCCAATTCTTGAGCGAGATTTTTTAGTCTGCTTCCCAGATTTATGCTTCATGGCATCTCCAAGCTTCTCTGTCACAACCCATTCATTGACACGGCCAGCTTCTAACAATCCAATGATAGTTGCCTTGGTTCAATGCAGAGACATCACATTTTCAAACAAGATCCAGAAAATAAGCAAATGCAGAGATCTGAAACAGCCAACACATCTCATTTAATTAGCCGTCCTTGAACAATACAGAAGAGACACCCTTTCTTGTTTTTTCCCATGACAAGTGAGAGGGTGATTACCAGGATATATCTTTTCACTTTTGTATGCATTACAAGGAAAGTATGGATGAAAAGAGGCTGAGGCTACTTACTTGGGAGTGCTTACTGCATTTAATAAAGTGATGATTGAAGGAATGTAAACAGCCCCCCATTTGGGTACTTGGACTTCCGGAACAAGTATAGTTGCAAGAATCACAACACAGTAAAAGGTGAATGTGACAAGGTGAGCCACAATCTTCCTTACAAAGAAGAAGGCATAAATGACATGGAACTTCTTCCATGCTGTAACTTTCTGCAAATCCAAACATTACAATCATCATCAGCAATGGTTTGAGTCTAAATTTCAACTAAATTCTTTTACCCAATCAACATATCTCAACTGAAGAGAGTTTAGATGATTATTAACCTTATTTCTAAGGATCTCCATGATCATATTTCTAAACAAATTTGCTGGACCACAAGACCAACGGTGCTGCTGATAGCGGTATGCTTTGAATGTACTAGGTAATTCATTCTTGACTTGAATGGATTCAAAAGTATTGTCATGAAAATGGAAGACATTTCACATAAATACCAAAAAGAGAGATCCAATCAGTGATATTCACATAATCCTATGATTCTCTAGCCACTCAATAATTATTAAGTCGGCTAATTTCATAAAATAGTAAAGAAGAAATCCTATCCAGTCAGGTTATGAAAGGAATTTGAAGATCAAATAGTAATTCCTAAAGCAGAATTTAAATGGTTTGAAACTTACAGAAAGATCACCCACGAAAACAAACTTTCATCCCTTCAAACTTGCCCGAACAGCCAAATCCATGTCTTCCACAGTTGTGAGGTCTTTCCAGCCACCAGCTTCATTTAGAGCATTGATTCGCCAAACTCCAGCAGTTCCTGAACACATCAACAACATTATCAGTTGTGAATTAATTGACATGGTTCCTCCTAGATTATTTATAAAAATTTGAAAAACATTTTAAAAAATGTCCCTTGACAACTGGCTGAATTTGTCCTAGTGGTGTTCTAAATGAAATGACCTTTCAAAGCAATGAAAGTAAGCAAAAAATAAAGAATATTTACCATTGAACCCAAATAAGGTGTCGGTAGAAGATCCCACTTCTTGTTCCACAGTGAAATGATAATCCAAGGACATTTCCTGCATTCTTGTCATCAAGCATTCATCCGAATTCACTGCAGAAACAACCACCAGGTGTTTCAGAATCCAATCAAAACAAATTAAAATTATAATTCGAAGCAAAGTAAACATGCAAAAGGCTGCGGGTGTGTTGAAGGGGTTTTTCATAGTGGTTTCTTCAGAAAATTCCTCCGATTTTACCAAATCAAAAGAGTTTATTGGGATCAATTTTTATCATCACAGGTCTTTTTACCGTACTGTGGGGCAAAGCAAAAGAAAACAACCTAGACAGAGAAGGATCCATCAACAGGAGCGATATTAAGCAATCCTTATTACAAGATGAAACCTGTCATAGACCCTAGGATGTCTAATCTGGGAGAAAATTTCCCTTCACAAGATGGAATCAACTCTTTCCATACAGAAAGTCATGGTTTTGATGGATATAATTCATGTTGAGTAACTCAAAATTAGATAGAAACCCTCTGGAAGCATTGTTCCAATGGAGACACAACTTGGATTTTGATGCAGGGTCTCCTTCTTCCTGTAGTTTGTGTAAACGATTTAAACTCTGTGTTCTAATTTCTAACTAGACTGGGCTTCAATCATGAACGGATATCTAAATGCATATCATCAGCAGTTTTATTGCTTCATCCAGAACTGAATATTCATGGCTATACTGGCAACCACAAGATTAAATACTTCATCTCTACACTATTAACGAACAAACCTCCAATGATTTGGTAAAAATAATGGCAAGAACAGATCCGTGTTAACAATGATTAAGGCATTCAACTTACAGATCGCATAGTTTATCCTCCACAAGGGTTGCTGAACAATTTAATTTGCGGATGAAATCGAAATGCTCAGACAGATTCAATGCCAGGGTTCCCCAATGCATGTCGACTCCACACGTTCTCTCAATCGCTCAACACCAGGGTTCCCCAATGCATGTCGACTCCACACGTTCTCTCAATCGCTTAACACCAGGTTAGATTGAGAAATTTGCCACGCATTTCACTAGCATCAACATATGTCAAGCAACCGTTTCTTCAATGTTGAGTTTGTTCAAAATGCAACCAGTCAGGGTAATGAACATGTCAATTCAATATTCAACAGAAAATTAACTAGAAATAGAGCAATACAATTTGTGAATGTAGGTTTTCATAGTGGTTCTTCATTGAGATGTCTGTTTCTGAATTTCTTTGTGTTGTGGATTAGCATACCAAATTTGTGAATTCAAGTTTTCACAGTGGTTCAATATTGAGATGTTTGTTTTTGGATTTCACTGTATTGTGGTTAGCCCAAAACCCTAAATGACCTCAATCTCCAAAAAAGAAAAAATTGCGCGGTGCTCTGGTGTGCTAATAATCAAGCAGTCCTATAATCACTTGCCTGTGATGGTCTAGAAGACAAAGGCTGACACTAATGGTGTAAACCATGCAAGCACTGAACATTTTCTGTGAATGAATGTGCTTGTCCCCATTCCCGTGCCACAACAGAAAGTGCAAAACAAATTCAGAATATCAACACCACAGGGGCAGATGATGGTTCAATTGGGAAGCCATTTTCACATAAACAGAACAAATTGAGGAACTAAGAACCAACCTTGACATCGTAAAACTTGATGTAGAAGCGTGACTTGGGTACATTGACTTTGCTCTCCAGTGTGCGGCAATGGATTCCCTGAGCTTCTTGTTGGTATCGGACCCCAACCCTCCAATGGACACCAATTCCCCATACACTGCCGGTTCCTGAGTACCCCCAAATGAAATTGCTACCGACCCTTTCAGCTGCACCATCACATACTGCCAAAACATAATGTTAAATACATTAAACCCCCAATTAGCAATATTGACAAAAAACAAGCATATGAAGATGGTCCTGGTCCCAATGGGCCCAACCTATTGTCTGGTTCCACCCCAAAAAACAAAGCAGGTATCTTGATACAATTACTCTTCTTCTTATTGTGCTCCTCCCTGTGGAGTCGTGCTCACCCTGTCGTAGATTAGGTTTCTTATAGAATGGGTGTTGATTAATCCCCATTCGCCCGTAGCATCCCAGACCCGTCATTATAATGCTAATCACTCACAACACCTCATCTATATCGACGACCGTCTCCCTCAAACGAAAAGGATGCTCATCACTCAATGCTCTTCATTGGTACCACCTCACAAATGGCACTGTACTGTGTGTATCCTTGCTTGTAATAAGTGGCCTCCCATACCTAGTAGAGCACAGAGGAATAAACTAAAATTTGTCCCATAGCACACCGATTCACATATTGCACCTTTACTACAAACTAGTAGAGCCCCATCACATTGCAACATCCCATAGCACAAGGACCATACATGTATAAGATGTTAGTGCACCGATTACGAGTGATTGATTTTATTTATTGATTGAATCCCACCTGCTCCTCAACATGGACTAAGCTCCTCGAAAGGAAAAACATGTATATAACAAGCTTATGTCCGTCATGGTGTGTGGTATAGCTCAATCAAAGCAGATAGATGTGATTCACAGAGTAGACCCACCCTATAGTCACTCTCAGTGATAGCTAAGCAGTTTCCCAATGAGCATGTATCATATAATAATGAAAATGACATATTTATATTCTGAATTGGGTGCCCACTAAATTGAAGTAATTTGATCACTTTAGAAGTGCATGAATTAAGTATATGCATGCATAAATTCCCTATTCATTATATAAATAATATGATTAGGAGGGGAATAAAGGGGTTCTTACCACTGAATTATTGCTTGAACGACCTGACTTTAAACTCCCGCCCAAATTAATATGGCAGGCAGTTTTTTTCTTTTTTCTTGATGGGCTTCATGTGGAATGATTCGTGTATCCCCCCCTCCCTATGTGTTCGTGGCTGTTTTCTTCGGTTGATTCATAGGTTCTACTCAATAAACTCAATCAAATCCAATCAATCAGTGGCCCCACTCCGTCCCGTCTCTTTTTATTATATTTCCTTAGTTGTTGGGTTAGTGAAAAATCTAGCCATTTCTTGCAAGAGGCACTGCTTGGTCACTAGCTTAATCTCGCCATTTCCTTGCCAATTGCATAGTCACACTACTTTCCTCTAACTCATGTATGGCGGGTGTCCTTACTTAATACATTAAACCCCCAATTAGCAATATTGACAAAAGGAGGGCTTGTATTTGGTATCCATCCATTATTCGTAGGTGTGACCATATGATTTAATTAAGAAATGATTGGACGTGGTTGCAATTTGTGTGGGGAAGGAAAAAGGGCAGCCTACACATTATGATCCCCTAAATATAAATTTCTAATTTGTACCAATTGTCCAAATTCATCAAAATATGCATCGAAGTGTACTAAGAATCATATTATTTTCCTTTCGTCACCCCTCCATACATATATATGCCTATTGGCTTTCCCTCTCCTAGGTTTTGTGAGACATGGCTCTAAAATCTCATGTATGATTTAAAAAGCACACAAATAAATCCTTCAATCAACCACATAATCTTACTCAAGCAATTATTCTCTAAATGAACTATGTTGATGTACACAAACATATAACTAACACACTAATTTATATCAATCAATGGTTAATGGGGGTGAAAACTTATATGCTAGGGTGTAGGCAAGGGTGGGACAAGGTAAACTAGGCATGTAGTAGGAGGTTATGGGTATTTTTTTAAGCAACATTATAAGTGAAACAATGCATTGGCATAAACATTATTTTATGCCAATGCACTCGCATAAACTTGCATCATATAAGGCCAAAAATAAATTCATTTTCATAATAAAACCAAAGGCAAACTTAATAGAGTTTGTGCATACATGTATGAAAAATATAGAGCTAACATATTATAACCACACCTTGTTATTGAAAGCAATTTTTTTTTAGGTAGGATAGTTTCCACTCACTCAAGGCGCCGTCGCTTAAGTGATGCTTATGAGGATATCCGTCGCTTAAGCGATGCTTATGAGACTAGCTGTCGCTTAAGCGACACTTATGGCTACATTTTAAAAAAAAAAATTATCTTTGTGATTTTTGGTAGGTTTAAAAAAAGAAATCCACGCGCCGTCGGATTTTGGATCGAAATGTAGTAGTAATACAAGAAGATATAACCAATAATTATTTCGAACTACTACAAACAGTTATAGAATTAAAATCAGAGACGGAATCAGTTAAGAAAGAAAATGAGAGGATTTTGAGAGCTCAAGAGGAGCTAAATCAGATCTTAATAGAAAGATTTCATACTAACGAAAAGGGTAAAAGAACCGAGTCTGAAGATATAGGTTATCAACATAAGTATAAAAAGACTAAACAAGTTAAAAACGAAAGTAGCTCATCTTCCGAAGTATATGGTGATAAACACAACTCTCATTATACTAGTGACAGTAGTGAAGATAACCACCATACTAGGAAAAGAAAATATAAACCTTATGAAGAAATATCTTGGGAGTTCAAGAACATCAAGCCGCCAAAATTTAATGGAGAAATTGACAAGGGGGAAGAAGCAGAATTTTGGTTATCCAAGATGAAGAAATACTTCCAATTTTATAATTATTCTAATCAACTGAAGGCCAGGATGGATATTTATAATTTTACAGGAAAAGCTGATATATGGTGGCAGGAATTAAAAAGAGTAAAAGGTATAAGAGAGAAAAAATAAGTTAGAGCACATTCAAGAAATATTTCAAAAATAATTTTTTATCTAAACAGTACTATGAGGAAAGGGCTAAGGAATTCTACGAGTTAAAACTAGGTACAATGAATATGAAAGAATTGAATAGTAAATTTCTAAGTCTGCTCAGGTATGTGCCATACATTGTGGATGAGAAATCTAAGGTACATCGGTTTCTCAGTTGTTTACCTTATCATATAAAGGACATGATTGAGTATGACAATCCGAAAACTATAGAAGAAACAATGAGAAAAGTGAATTTTTGTTATCAACAGAATCGTAAAAAGAAGAGTATAGCCAACTGGAATGCCAAAAGGAATACTAACTTTGAACAAAAGAAGAAAGAGTTTGTACCTAACGGCGAAATTCTAAAAATAATAACACCAGAAATTTTCCTAATAAGAATTTCCAAGGGAATGCAAGTAATTCACAGTCCAAATAGAATAATCAAAAGAATAAAGAATCTGCTAACAACCACATTAACTATACAAAGAACTTTGAATGAAAAGAACCCATAAAGTGTTAGGAATGCAATGGTCTGCATTATGCATCAGTCTGCCCCAATCGAAAGAAGACTGTTAGCAACATCCACACAATACAGGAGGAGATGACTGTTGGTGATCTAGCGAGGACAATGCCCAAGATCAATGCAACATTAGAGAATCGACAAGCAGACTATTAAATTTCCATGGTGGAAGTGGAAGGTAAGATAAATCAAATACCTATATCTATTTTAATTGATCCATGAGCTAGTTTAAGCTATATTTCTCCTAATTTCGTAGAAAAGTGTAAGCTTCCAGTTGAAAATTTTGCAAGTTCTTGGTTAGTTCAGTTAGCTACTAGTGCAAAGAGAAAGGTAATTAGCTTTGTAAAGAATTGTGCATTAACTATGGATCAGTTTGAAACTTTTATTAAACTCAATGTATTACCTTTAGTTTCATATGATATATTAATTGGTATGGATTGGTTAGAGCAACATAGGGTGGTCTTGAATTACTTCGATAAAACCTTTACTTGCATAAATAACGATGGAAAGTTAATAAGTGTAAAGGAAATCCCTAGGAAAATATCCGTAAGGCAGATCTCTGCTCTGCAACTCAAGAGAGTTGTTAGGAAAGGTTGTAAGGATTATGCAGTAACAGTAATCGATGAAGAGAACATGAACAACATAGATAAATTAAAATTAGAAGATATACCAATTCTAAAGGAATATTCAGATATATTTTCGGAAGAAATTCCAAGATTGCCTCCGAAACAGGAATTAGATTTTACTATTGAGATGGTACCTGGTGCAGTGCCCAGCTCAAAAGCCCCTTATCAGATGAGTATACTCGAACTAAATGAACTTAAGTCATAGTTAAAAGAACTTATTAATAAGAATTATATTAGACCCAGTGTGTCTCCTTGGGGGGCACCTGTCATCTTTGTTAAGAAGAAGGACGAAACTCTATGACTATGTATAGATTATCGTCAATTAAATAAAATGACTATCAAGAAAAGATACCCGTTACCTCACATAGATGATCTATTTGATCAACTACGTGGAGACACGGTGTTTTCAAAGATTGACTTATGGTCTCGATATCACCAGGTCTGAATTAAAGATGAAGACATTTTTAAAACAGCCTTCAGAACTCGATATGGACATTACGAGTTTGTCATTATTCCTTTCGGGCTTGCTAAAGCTCCAGCCGTTTTTATGTGTCTAATGAATAATGTAATGCACAAATATCTAGATAAATTTGTGGTCATATTTATTAACGACATATTAATTTATTCAAAATCTGAAGAAGAACGTAAAGAACACTTAAAAATTCTCTTGCAAGAGTTACGAGAGCATCAACATTTTGTGAAATTTAGTAAATGTGACTTCTTTAAAGATAAAATCCAGTACTTAGGTCATGTGGTGACTAAAGAAGGAATTTCGGTTGACCCCAAAAAGATAAAGGCAATTGAAGATTGGCCAGTCCCAAAAGACATAACTCACATCCTATCATTCATGGGGATTACCGGTTATTACCAGAGGTTCATCGAAGGGTTTTCAAGAATTGCAAATTTGATAACCTCTTTACAGAAAAAGAGGAAGAAATTTGATTGGAATCAAAAGTGTGAAGACAGTTTTAAAAAGTTAAAAACATTATTAACCACCGCACCAATTTTAAGAATTGTTAACCCTAATAAAGATTTTTAAGTATGTACTGACGCATGCAAAGATGGTTTAGGAGGAGTATTGACTCAGGAAGGACATGTCATTGCTTATGAGTCTAAGAAACTGAAGATTCATGAAAAAAATTATGCGACCTATGACTTAGAATTAGTTGTTTTCATACATGCCTTGAAGATGTGGCATCATCATTTAATTGGAAGGAAGTTTATCTTAATGACGAATAATAAAGGATTGAAATACCTGTTAGATCAACCTAACTTGAATGCTAGGCAAGCTAGGTGGCTAGATTTTCTAAGTGAATACGATTTTGAAATTCAACACATCAAAGGATAGGAGAATAAGGTTGTTGATGCATTAAGTAGAAATGCAAAGCTGAATTTTATAGCACCTATCAGCACTTATACAACAGATTTGGAAGAACAACTTAAAGCTGGAATATAACAAGATGAAAATTACCAAAAGTTACAAGCAAAAGTAAAAGCGAATTTAATAGAAAGTCTAAGTACAGGGTTCAACTTGAATGAAAAAGGACTATTACTGTATAAAGACATATTATACGTACCTAATGTACCTAAGATTAAGCTAGTAATTTTAAACGAAATTCATAAAACTCCTTATTCAAGGCATCCATGTTATCATAAAACTATAACCATGCTAAGAAAGGATTATTTCTGGCCAAACATGAAAAATGAACTGGCAAAATATATTACTAGATGCTTTGAATGTTAGCAAATAAAAACTGAACATCAGCATCCAGCTGAGCTACTTCAGCCATTGCCTATCCCTAGCCAGAAATGGGAGATTTTGTTACTGGATTACCTAAAAATCAGAACTGAAATGACTCAATAATGGTAGTGGTTGACAAATTGACTAAAGCAACCCATTTTATACCTATAAAAACTACTTATAAAGCTGCAAATATTGCTTATATTTTCTTAAAACAAAATTTTCGGTTGCATGGAATACCGAAGGTGATGATTTTAGACTGAGACCCTAAATTTACAAGTAATTTTTGGAGATCTTTGTTCAAAAGATTAAATACTACGTTAATCTTTAGTACCTCTTTCCATCCTCAAAATAATGGACATACTAAAAGAGTAAATAAGGTATTAGAGGATCTACTCAGAATGTACATAAAGGAGCATCCAGGTAAATGGGAAGATTATTTACACCTGGTAGCATTTGCTTTCAACAATCATTATCAATCTTCAGCTAGGTATAGTCCTTTCGAAATTCTGTATGGAATGAAATGAAATACCCTCATATCTTGGAGTAATCCAGTGGACAGGTTAGTATTAGGACCTGAATTATTGAAAGAAATGGAATTAATTGTAAAACAGGTACAAGGTAATTTGAAAATTGCGCAAGATCGACAGAAAAATCAAGCAGACCTTAAATGAACTCCAAAGGAGTTCCAGGTAGGCGAACATGTTTTCATTAAGGTGAGACCCAAAAAGAGTTCTCTGAGGCTGGGTAGATGTGCCAAGCTAGCACCTCGATATTGTGGTGCTTTTGAAATATTGTCCAGGATCGGACAGGTAGCCTATCAGTTAGCTCTACCACCGAATTTAAGAGTTCACAATGTTTTTCACATTTCTGTATTAAAAAAATATATACATGATGCTACTCATGTTATTAATTGGAATGATGTGCAGGTGGAACCTGAAGGATATTTTCTGGTGGAACCAGATTGTATCCTCAAGTGGAGGGAGATCTCGCTTCGGAAACGCACCATTGGTCAGGTGAAGGTGCAATGGAATCACCTTAGTCCATAGGAAGCTACCTAAGAATTGGAAAGTCATATGCAGGATGAATATCTAATTCTATTTCAGTGGAACTCTAAGGACAAGGAATAAATAACATCGAGGACGATGTTATAATTTAAGGGGGTGTGTATGTCACATGCCCCAATTTGAAAAAACAATTTAATGTTAATTGAGGAACATTGTGTTATACTTTATGCTAAGTTTGTAATTGATAACGCAGTGTGGTCAAGAATAATTAATGTAATTCAGAATATTTTATTTATAAATAAATAAATGATGAGACAACAACTTAGGGAAGATGTTAAAAGAGTGTTTGCTGGTCAATTGGTGGAGGAGACTGGGTGGAGAGTACACTGACAAGTGGAAGCATCCTCAAACAACTTCCAACTGTTGCAGGTGGCTTCTTCCCTATTTTTGTGGTCATGATTCCCCAAGAAAGTGGAATTGGAGCAGGTGGCTCATTAAATGAAAACTGACCCAGAAGACCTAGGCATCTCTATAAAATTTCCCATTGAAGACAGCTGAGGTTGCTCATTCTAAGAGGTGATCATTCAGGGTGAATGAATTTACTCAAGAGAAATTCAATGGAGGGGATTACTGAAGTGAGTTTGAGGGGTTAACTGCTGAGACTGAACTTATTGCAGCTATTAGGCTGAAGTTCTTACTGATGTGAGTAGATTTTAATTACTGAGGTAATTGGACAAGTCAGGTGACAAAAGGTCTTGAGGTTATATTCTCCACCCAGAACTCTGCCAAGAGGACCAGGAACAAGCTCAAAGATCCTGAGGAAGCGTTGTCTGAGCGTTCTCCAGGAGATTGGTTGGGAGGAAAAACCTCCTTAAGTTGTTGTCGTCTTATCATTGACAGGTTCTATTTGTCTTTATGTTATTTTTATTTACCGTTCTCAGTAAAATGTTTACTAGTTTTTAAATACAGGCATGTTAGTATTTAATTAGGGTTTGTGAAGAAAGGAGTAACTGTGTAATGTTAGACATGGTAAATTGCAGTTTATGTTAGAAATAGTAATAAATATGCAAAATGAGAAACATATAGAATTAGAATTTAGATACTTTATTTTTCCACACCTGGCTTAGGAAGTACTCTAGTACAGCTGGGTGTTTAGGTGAATATGATGATTCTTTTCACTTGAATGAAATTTGTAACTACATTTTACTTTAGTTTGCTTATAATTTCAACTGTAAAGAAGTAGTAAATATTGTCTGTAGTAAATGTATTTACTTCAGATAAAAACTAAAAGATAGGTATGTAAAAACATTAGTAATCATATTATTTATAGAAATAATTCTAATATTAGTATTCTTTATAAAACATAGAACTTACTGTTTGATAAATAAACATAAGTATAGTAAACAGGCTATCATTTAAGAACCAGGTAAAGAGAATTTTCAAAACATTTTTATAACATTTGATTTTCAGACAATATGTCTCTGATCTTATACAAAAGTTACTACAGTAACTTAAATAAACTACCTAGGTTTCGAAAAATAAATATATCCTATTCACAAGTATACAGTAATAAACCCTAATCCTTTAAAAACAAGCTGTAAAAATCATTAAGGTAAATATTAAATAAACAGAGCTAAGAATTACTAAAGTATAAATAATGCTATTATCGAACTGTAGGGTTTACTCTTTAATTAACCATTTTTAGCCAAAAACAGAGTAAAATATTACTCTTAAACATAGTAAAATATCCCATAAACTTTGCACTGGAATCCTTATAATACAGGATAATAATTAAAAATATTACATAAACAATTTGCAAAAACATAATCAAATAATAAGGAATGGCTTACAACCTTTAGAAATAAAAGGTCAAGGCTCAGGCCTGTTAACAAAACCAAACTATGCAATATATATATATATATATATATATATATATATATATATATATATCAAACAGTATCCATAATTTACTGACAGGAGAAAAATCTTGTTCCCATTTACAATCTTGATTGTTTCATAGTCTTTCTTCACCTACTAAAATCTATTATAAAAACTAAAACTTAAATAGACAAAGGTTGACAGCCTCATTGAGTTCAGAGCTAGGCTCTATCATTTTAAAATAAAATCAATTACATTATTCAGGCCGTAAGGCTGAAAACACCAAATAAAAACCATTTTCCATCACGGCTTCTAGAGCCTTCTTCACCCTGCATGAAATATCCTTTAAGGGTTTCTAAAACTTTTGTAATAACAAACAATATTTTAAACGTAAGCTAATAGAGAACCAATGCCACGCCATATTTTCAACCACAAGAACCAACTTCCAACAACCACAATGTCACGCAGGAAGAAACCCTCGTTGGAACCGGGGCTTACTAGTTGGATGCTCCGGTAAAAACTAAAGAGTGAGCTCTCCTTCACCTACATCGTTGGAACCAGAAGAAAATATTTACAAGAACCAATCCGTATCATTATAAATACTTTGTTTTCTTAAAATTTGTAAAAACCCTCGTAAGAAAACAAATTTAAACCTGAGTTTAGTGTAAGTCTTTACCTATGGAAAATTGGAGTTGAAGCTAAGGAGAGATGGCCACACCATGTCACATTTGGCACCATGCCGAAAGGAAGAAGACGTGAAGTCACCTCTGTGAAGGAAACGTAAGGAAATCGACTCAACCAGACGAATGCAGAAGCCATCAGTGTTCTGTTGCAGGTTAAAGGCAAGCACAACCTTTGAGCCTCAAAGAAAAGCCAATACACACTCTCACTGTAACTATGCAGCACTCAGAAATATCAAAACCATTAATGACTTCTCCCAACAGTCACAACATAGAAGTTGCAGGTGCAATGTCAAATGTTTGAAGGTGGTTACAAGCCTCTCATGGCTGTGAGCTCTTAGCTCGACCAACACAAAGGAGAAACTCTTGCTACACAAAGCAAATGAGTAGGGTTTCAAGTTTTTTAAGTCAACCCTCGAGTGGATGTAACATATCCATGTGTCCATCCAAATACTTCTCCAAGTGTGGGTCGAAACCTATAGTCAGCGCTGTAATCAAACATTTGCATTATTTCAAAACCAACAATCATTTTCAAACTATACAACATATGATTGTCATCTTTCGATTTCATCATAGTGGTTTGTTTTGTAGGTATTCTACCTTAGGTTATAACTTGAATATGATTGTTATCCTAGAAGATCTTCATGCTTTCAAACAAATCAAATAGATGGTGTAATTTTAGAAATAGTAAAAGAGTTATGAGATGGTTATATTATAATTTATGACCATAGTAAAAAGAAAGCCTTGAACTTTTGGAAACATAGCTTTTATACTATTTTGATGAAGGAGTGATCAAGAAACTGAATACTAACAATGATGGAGAATTCCTGTTAAAAATTCTAAACAACCCATTGTTAAAATTATAATTGAAAAACATAGGTAACTTGATCATGCTTTAAGAGGAGGACATCTTTTGAGTATTGAAGTAAGAATAGTTGTGAGATCACTAAACAATTTGAAGTGAACTTAAGCCCAAAACCTTGAGCTCTATTCTCTCTATGGGAATTTATAAATAACAAGTACTGTAAACACAAGAAAACCAAACGATATTCTTTAGATCTTTATAGAATAATATTCATACAATAGAAAGTCATTAAACCCTTGCTCTTGCAATTTAAACCCTTGTTCATGTTTTTGATAGAAAGTCATTATACTATTAATTATAAATGCAACTATGGATTTATAAAAATAGAAAAGAATTGACATTACCTCCTTGAAGACAAGCAAGATATTTAAACCATTTCTAAAACTAGCATCTTGATCATGCTAGGGAAGTAGTTCTCGACGTAATTTTAAATAACACCTATTGGATCTTACACTTACCTGCTAAACCTGTAAGGAACCAACAGTCCAATTGAGTTAGTAGAACGCTAAGTAAGCCTTGATCTCATACACTAATTCTTACCTACTTGACAAAAGTTAATCATTAGTATATCTAGCAGCAACAAAATGCAAGTTCTTTTCTAACTCTGATAGAACTAAAGTTGTTAAGTCATTAATAGTACTAACATAGGTGTTTAAGATTACATCCATTAGTTTACAAGTTGTTTTAAAGAAGAAATCCCATGTTCTTTTATAAACTGTTTCATTTTCCACTAACCATTAGTAGTTACTTAGCTGCAACTTTAGACATTTTATGTCACTTTAAAAAATTTTAAATTTTTATGAATTTTAATAAATAAACGTAAGTATAGTAAAGAGGCTATCATTTAAGAACCAAGTAAAGAGAATTTTCAAAAAAAAATTAGAACATTTGATTTTCAGACACTATGTGTCTCTGATCTTATATAGAAGTCTCTACAGTAACTTAAATACAATACTTAGGTTTTGAGAAATAAATATATCCTATTCACAAGTATGTACTAATAAACCCTACTCCTTCTTAGCTGAGATTTAAAAACAAGCTGTAAAAATTATTAAGGTAAATACTAAATAAATAGAGCTAAGAATTACTAAAGTATAAATAATGCTATTATCGAACTCTAGGGTTTACTCTTTAATTAACCCTTTTGAGCCAAAAACAGAGTAAAATATTACTCTTAAACACACTAAAATATCCCATAAACTTTGCACTGGAATTCTTAAAATACAGGATAATAATTAAAAATATTATATAAACAATTTGCAAAAACATAATCAAATAATAAGGAATGGCTTACAGCCTTTAGAATTAAAAGGTCAAGGCTCGGGCCTATTAAAAAAACCAAACTATGCAATATATATATATATATCAAACAGTATCCATAATTTATTGACAGGAGAAAAATCCTGTTCCATTTACAATCCTGATTGTTTCACAGTCTTTCTTCACCTACTAAAATCTATTATAAAAGCTAAAACCTAACTAGACAGAGGTTGATAGCCTCATCGAGTTCAGAGCTGGGCTCTATCATTTTGAAATAAAATCAATTACATTGTTCAAGCCATACGGCTAAAAACACCAAATAAAAACCATTTTCCATCACGGCTTCCAAAGCCTTCTTCACCATGCATGAAGTACCCTTTAAGGGTTTCTGAAACTTTTGTAATAACAAACAATATTTTATACGTAAGCTAACAGAGAACCGAGGTCATGCCATATTTTCAACCACAAGAACCAACTTCCAACAACCACAACGTCACGCAGGAAGAAACCCCCGTTGGAACCGGGGCTTACCATTTGGATGCTCATGTAAAAAATGAAGAGTGAGCTGGCCTTTACCTACAACGTTATAACCGAAAGCAAATATTTGCAAGAACCAAGCCGTATCATTATAAATACTTTGTTTGCTTAAAATTTGTAAAAACCCTTGTAAGAAAACAAATTTAAACCTGAGTTTAGGGTAAGTATTTACCTATGGAAACTTGGAGTTGAAGCTGAGGATAGATGGCCACACCAGGACACATTTGGCACCATGCTGAAAGGAAGAATATGTGAAGTAACCTCTGTGAAGGAAAAACAAGTTAATCGACTCAACCAGATGAAGGCAGAAGCCATGAGTGTTTTGTTGCAGGTTAAAGGCAAAAACAACCTTCGAGCCTCAAAGAAAAGCCAATACACACTCTCGCTGTAATTATGCAACACTTAGAAATACCAAAACCATTAATGACTTCTCCCAACAGTCACAGCATAGAATTTGCAGGTGCAATGTCAAGTGTTTGAAGGTGGTTACAGGCCTCTCATGGCCGCGAGCTCTTAACTCGACCAACACAAAGGAGAAACTCTCGCTACACAACGAAAATGAGTAGGGTTTCAAGGTTTTTAAGTTAACCCTACAGTGGATGTAACCTATCCACGTGTCCACCCAAATACATCTCCAAGCGTGGGTCGAAACCTATAGTCAGTGCTGCAATCAAACATTTGCATTATTTCAAAAACAAAAATCATTTTCAAACTATACAACATATGATTGTCATCTTTTGGTTTCATCATAGTGGCTTGTTTTGTAGGCATTTTACCTTAGGTTATAACTTGAATACGATTTTTATCCTAGAATATCTTCATGCTTTCAAACAAATCGAATAGATGGTGTAATTTTAGAAATAGTAAAAGAGTTATGAGATGGTTATATTATAATTTATGACCATAGTAAAAAGAAAATCCTTGAACTTCTGAAAACATAGCCTTTATACTATTTTGATGAAGGAGTGATCAAGAAACTGAAGACTAACAATGATGGAGAATTCCTGTAAAAAATTCTAAACAACCCATTGTTAAAATTATAATTGAAAAGCATAGGTAACTTGATCATGCTTTAAGAGGAGGACATATTTTGAGTATTGAAGTGAGAATAGCTATGAGATCACTAAACAGTTTGAAGTGAACTTAAGCCCAAAAGCTTGAGCTCTATTCTCTCTATGGGAATTTATAAATAACCAGTACTGTAAACACAAGAAAACAAAACTGTATTCTTTATATTTTTAGAGAATAATCTTCATACGATTGAAGGAACTTTGGTAAGTACTTGCTCTTGCAATTTAAACCCTTGTTTATGTTTTTGATAGAAATTCATTATAGTGTTAATTATAAATTCAACTATGGTTTTATAACAACGAAAAACAATTGACATTACCTCCTTGAACACAAGAAACATATTTAAACCATTTCTAAAACTAGCATCTTAATCATGCTAGGGAAGTAGTTCTTGACGTAATTTTAAATAACACCTACTGGATCTTACGCTTACCTGCTAAACCTGTAAAGAACCAAGCAGTCCAATTGAGTTAGTATAACGCTAAGCCCCGATCTCATACAAGAATTCTTTCCTACTTGACAAAATTTAATCATCAGTATATCTAGCAGCAACAAACTGCAAGTCCTTTTCTAACTCTGATAGAACTAAAGTTGTTAAGTCATTAATAGTACTAAGTTCATAGGTGTTTAAGATTATATCCATTATTTTACAAGTTCTTTTAAAGAAGAAATCCCATGTTCTTTTATAAATTGTTTCATTTTCTCCTAACCATTAGCAGTTACTTAGCTGCGACTTAAGACATTTTATGTCACTTTAAAAAATTTTAAATTTTTATGAATTTTAATAAATAAACATAAGTATAGTAAATAGGCTATCATTTAAGAACCAGGTAAAGAGAATTTTCAAAACATTTTTATAACATTTGATTTCCAGACACTATGTATCTCTGATCTTATACATAAGTCTCTACAGTAACTTAAATACACTACTTAGTTTTTGAAAAATAAATATATCCTCTTCATAAGTATGCAGTAATAAACCCTAGTCCTTCTTAGCAGAGATTTAAAAGCAAGCTGTAAAAATCATTAAGGTAAATATTAAATAAACAGAGCTAAGAATTACTAAAGTATAAATAATGTTATTATCAAACTGTAGGGTTTACTCTTTAATTAACCCTTTTGAGCCAAAAACAGAGTAAAATATTACTCTTAAACACAGTAAAATATCCCATAAACTTTGCACTGGAATCCTTATAATATAAGATAATAATTAAAAATATTAAATAAACAATTTGCAAAAACATAATCAAATAATAAGAAATGGCTTATAACCTTTAGAATTAAAAGGTCGAGGCTCAGGCTTGTTAACAAAACCAAACTATGCAATATATATATATATATAAAATAGTATCCATAATTTACTGATAGGAGAAAAATCCTGTTCCCATTTACAGTCCTGATTGTTTCCCAGTCTTTCTTCACCTACTAAAATCTATTATAAAAACTAAAACTTAACTAGACAAAGGTCGACAGCCTCATTGAGTTCAAAGCTGGGCTCTATCAATTTAAAATAAAAGCAACTACATTGTTCAGGCCGTAATGCTGAAAACACCAAATGAAAACCATTTTCCATCACGTCTTTTAGAGCCTTCTTCACCTTGCATGAAGTACCCTTTAAGGGTTTCTAAAACTTTTATAATAACAAAAAATATTTTAAACGTAAGCTAACAGAGAACCGAGGCCATGCCATATTTTCAACCAAAATAACCAACTTCCAACAACCACAACGTCACACAGGAAGAAACCCTCCTTGGAACCGGGGCTTACCAGTTTGATGCTCATGTAAAAACTGAAGAGTGAGCTCTCCTTCACCTACAACGTTGGAACCGGAAGCAAAGATCTGTAAGAACCAAGTCGTATCATTATAAATACATTGTTTGCTTAAAATTTGTAAAATCTCTCGTAAGAAAACAAATTTAAACCTAAGTTTAGGGTAAGTCTTTACCTGTGGAAACTTGGAGTTGAAGCTGAGGAGAGATGGCCACACCAGGTCACATTTGGCACCATGCCGAAAGGAAGAAGACGTGAAGTCACCTCTACGAAGGAAACACAAGGAAATCGACTCAACCAGACGAAGGCATAAGCTATGAGTGTTCTGTTGTAGGTTAAAGGCAAGCACAACCTTCGAGCCTCAAAGAAAAGCCGATACACACTCTTGCTGTAACTATGCAACACTCAAAAATATCAAAACCATTAACGACTTCTCCCAATAGTCACAGCATAGAAGTTGCAGGTGCAATGTCCAATGTTTGATGGTGGTTAGAGGCCTCTCATGGCCGCGAGCTCTCACCTCGACCAACACAAAGGAGAAACTCTCGCTACACAAAGCAAATGAGTAGGGTTTCAAGGTTTTTAAGTCAACCCTCAAGTGGATGTAACCTATCCACGTGTCCATCCAAATACTTCTTCAAGCGTGGGTCGAAACCTATAGCTAGCACTGCAATCAAACATTTACATTATTTCAAAACCAACAATCATTTTCAAACTATACAACATATGATTGTCATCTTTCGATTTCATCATAGTGGTTTTTTCTGTAGGTATTCTACCTTAGGTTATAACTTGATTACAATTGTTATCCTAGAAGATCTTCATGCTTTCAAACAAATCGAATAGATGGTGTAATTTTAGAAATAGTAAAAGAGTTATGAGATGGTTATATTATAATTTATGACCATAGTAAAAAGAAAAGCCTTGAACTTTTGAAAACATAGCCTTATA